>LUCM01011156.1:69279-83755 GCA_008360955.1 Fasciolopsis buskii | reverse complement strand
CAGCCTTCTCATTCAAGACTATTCCTACACCACGCTGACGACCATTAGCTTGAGCTGCTTCGTCTCCTGAAGTGCGAAGAAAATATCCTGACGAGACATTAGGCGCAGTTAGTTGAATTACTCTACTCTACTCGAATCCTGAATTCGTGTTTCACTCACACAGCAGACATCAATCGAAAGTGAGTCCACCGTCAGAACTAAACACGCCTGTCGGCCATCCTGCGCGGGAGTGCGCACATTGAAGGAACCCAGATGCAGAGGCTGACGAGGCTTGAGAAAATGTGAACTAGCAGACTGAAAACCACCTACTACACTACTTGACAATAAACCGTTCCGAGTATCGGGCATGTTATCAATGGAGATACTATGGGTAGGCAGAAGGGGTAAACAGACTGGGTTGGAGATAGAAGAGACAGGTTGAATAAAAGGGAAAATTGGATAAAATAGAACACTGGTACCTAAAAATAGCAACAATAGGGCTAAATCGGCACAGATTGTTACATGCACTGTGGATTAACATGATGAATTCTCAAATAGTTACGCCAGTGATATAGGGTTCAGGACCAAAGATGTCCGCTTTGTTCAAAACAAAAAGCTCAAATTGTGCGTCCATGCTGCTTAGTAGATCTCGCATGAAGGCATTTTTGAATGCACTCGCTTACTATCCCATGCTAGTAAGGGAAAACAAAGACGTGGGAAAATAGAAAAACAAGCATCTGGGAGGGGATGTTGTGTCGATGATAGGAAACACTCATTTCTCGCCGATGTAGACAGGTTTAATTTTCACCGCATTTCATATTGCTGACAGAGAAATCTAACGTCGTCATATTTTTCCACAATAGACCCGTTAGATCAAAAAATATTTATATTTGGCTGTTCTCAATCACGAAGAGAAAAATGAAATTAGAACAAGAAGCATTAGTCTATAGTAGAGGTAAACAAACTAACGCGACAATTCGATTCCGATAACAAAAGGCATTACGTATGCGGATGTCCATTTCATCGACACAATTGTTCACGAACAAACGGTTTGTCATTACGCTGAATAGTCATAAAGGTGACTGTTGATGTGGACCGCACTGTTCCTTGCGTGAAAAGCAACTGACAACGGCGACAGATGTCTTAGTTGGCTCTTAAAGCATCTAAAGAATGAGAAAAATTATCTACGGAGAAAGAAGCATATCGTTATTTGGCTATAATAGTCGGGACTAATAGTATAACATCAAGCAAGACCAACAAGAACAATGCAAGCAGGAACAACATTCACATATGTATTGAAAAGGAGAGCTGAAGACGTTGCATCGTTAGTAGTTATCGAGCTAGAACATTTAAAATATGACGAAAAAACTCGTTACGAATGAGAAGCTAAGTGCGCTTCATACAACCATTAACTGTGCACCGACGTGTTGTTTGGTGTCGCTAACTAGAAGCGCGAAAGCACGGAATTTCACGTAGACAGAAGGACTACCGAGAAGCGAAAACGATGCACACGAGAGAATGCTAGTAAATGCGACAATATTCGACCATCTCCTGCCGGAGCCACATAGACTAATTCAGCTTTTAACAACCACTAAATTTACAATAACGTGCTCTAATTTCAGTTGCTACCCTATAGCACCGTCTATTCAAAAGAGAAAGAGAAAACGAGAAATAATAAGAGTTAGACCACGAAGCATTACATTGAATAACTATATAACAGAGGACAGATTTTGAAAGCAAGAATTCCAGTGATCTATATTACATATTGTTTCACACTATTGCATGCGGCCATCTCGTGGAACCTCATGAATATCAACCTGGCAGTCTAACTCCACTTTAGAGGGAGAGTTCAGTTTATAGGGTTTTCCTACTCTTCCACCAGGTCATGGACTGACCACTAAGAGCTACCACAAAGTCATTACCTGCTGGGGCCAACAGCGTATACCCAGTTAGTCGGTTCGCGGGGAAACGGCACATGTCCCAACTACGGTAAGCTATTCAAATTTAGTGCCTGAATAACGGACGGAAATCGACCCACTACCCTAACCCTAATATTACTAACGCAATTCTCCTGCCATATTTTGGCAATACATCACTGACCTACATGTTAGCTCCCCTGGTCAATTATTTAAATACGATGATGTTGCTCTCTGCCAGTTTATCTGGAACTGAAGACTTTCTCAACTTTTCGAACAACTTGTCTTCCATTTATGGTTCTTCTCTCAGCTCTGGCTTAAGTCTCAATTTGTTAAAACGTGTCGAAGGTTTTACCTTTTCTTGGTCTGCTTATCAGGCTGACCCTTTTCTCATTAACACAGAATCATTCATTAGGGTAGATTCCTTTAAGTACTCACAAATTACTACTGACAAAAATCTGAAATGACCCCCTTACGTCTCCAGTTGTGTAAAAAATCCTTGAGGGCTATCATTTTACATAAAAGACCGGCATTTTGAGATCAACCAAAAGACTATAGCTCAATTTGTTCGCCATCGTATTTTTCCCGCTCTCCTCTATTACTCCCCTGTCACTTTTGTTAGTTTACTAACGAAAGACTTCGGAACCGTTCCTCGTGGCGTGCCAATTATTAGTGGTATCTTACATACCGCTGAAAGAATTCTGCACCAAACTGTTACATGTATCCATTCGCGTGCAAAAAATTTGCACATTAAATTCTTTCGAATCCATCCCAGCCCTTACACAACGACCGTTCTAAATTCCGTTTTCATACCAGGACACGTTCTGCCTACCGCTTTATTCTCTCTCGTAAAATATCTATAGGAAACCAACTGTCCCCTAGCTAGTCCGAATTCTCAACAATCGGGAGCAGGTCATGACTGACCTATTACACAATCTCCCGTGAACTTAAATATTTTTTTCTTCGCTACTTTTTTCCCCACTCTCTATTCTGATGAGATGAAGACCTGATCCTTTCTGACTGGCATGCAGACATCTATGTACACAAAAGCCCAAACAATACAATGCAACACTACGAAGCCAACGCTGCTCCAACATCGAACGCCAAGTACACCTGATCTCAACAGTCATGCTTCTGAGCGGTAATGCAGGATCGACCATAAAAATGTAACGAGAACTGGACTTCTGACGTCACGTCGACGCCACAGACGCCTCAGAGCAGTAGATTTAATACAACTTTCCAAACGGACTACAACCGTAGGAAGTAAACATCGAAATTACTGCTGCAAGACACGGGTCACTGTACAGGGGTTTCATTCTTGTTAGGAATCGTCAATAGTGCATATCCATCGCGTCGGAATCTGAGCGAGAACCCGAGACAAATGATTGTGGACCGAACGCCTCAGCCAGTGATTCTCAATGATGTACCGAAAATTAACAGTACATGATATAGCACCCCAATTCGTTGTGATTATTCATTCGGGAAATTACACTAAACATGGCGCCGAAATATTTGAATAAGGACAGCGACAGCCTATATGATCTAGCAGCCTTGTGCTTTTCAGAAAAGCTACCTTCCTCGTTGAGGATTGGGATTCATCCACATTAATTTTTTCCAGGCACTAAAGGAAAGCCTTTTATAGCAGCAAGCAAAATCAACTGATCCACAAACGGCTCTAGTCAACGTTCCAGACGAAGCTGTTGAGTGTGGATCAGTAAGCCATGAGATTCCATAAACACTTCACTTGCATTTGGCTTTCGTCAACGAGTAGTCCTAATCAATCTATGAATGCTGCCACTATTGCCGACTAACGCAACTTTTACCATTCCCTTACATTCCTCCACTCACCACTCTCACGACCATCTCTCGGGTCTCTGACCAACTGACGTCTCAGAGATTTAGGCATCTGTTATGGTCGGTGACCATTCTAGGGTTTTTGGTGCCGCAGATTTTATTTCTGCTAATAATTTTCCAAAAGAACTTGCTCTTTTCTCAGTATTTCGAAGTTGACGTTATTTTAAATACTGCGCGGTTGAATATTTTTATGTCCGCGAGAAGTATCGTCAAAACTTGTTCTGTGATTAGCTATTCCACATATCGACCTAGGCCACCCAACACAACTATATAAACGATAGAGCCCACTTGAATTCTGACTTGTGTTGGTGGGTCACCAATAAATGCGCGGCAGTACGCTGAGTTCATCTTCTCTCTTCCGCTAGCGGGCTGGACTAGCTGTTCGTATTTCGCTCCGCTTACTGTTCCGTGTGGCTGCTCATTCAAGGGGGCAGCAGTTCTGTCCCATTCGTTGTGCGACTACGGGCCTTGAGTCTTGAGCCCGAACTTTTGTGTCTCCAACATCTGTGTGCTCGTGTCCTACAGGCTGTGCTCCTCCGCTAGTACTTGTGTTTTGTGCTTTAGTGTGTACATAGATCAACCAAACTCGGCAACATAACAGTATCTCATTGCACGTGGCATCAGGAGGGACGGACCTGCGAGCACTTGTGGACAGTGAACCATGAGCCTGATCCAACTTTTGCCTCAGATACTAGGCAGTTGATGGTGACGATAATTGCGTTGAAAGCGTCGACTGAAATTCCAGTGCGCAGTTATCGTCTAGAAGCGCCTGTGAACAATGCACGGTTTTCGTCTCCTAAGGTCACAGATCAAGTGAGGACGAACCAAAGAATGGCATGAGCCCACAAATGTAAACCAGGGTGATAAACACTCTTCAACCGATCCACATCATCGACGACGAATGGCAATGCGGCCCAGTGGTACGAAGGTCAGGAAGGATGCCAAGTGCACCAGTGACAAAGATTCATTTGCCAGAAATAATCTACGGCCAGGATGAACCTATATAAGATGATCACAGTCCTCCGTTAGTTTGACCGGTAAAGCCAAGTGTCTTTCTGTCTCCCCAACACAGCCAACATGGACGCTGAAATAATCAGCAACGAACACAATGTCCCATAAACGCACGCCCGAAGTAGTTCAGACAAGTCCCGGTAGAAGTCGCCCTATTGTCTTGTTTATAAGCCTTTTGGATGAAAGGCTCCAATTAGGGCTCCCAAAGAAAACCATTCTGCGATGTGGGAGCCACGAGGTATCACTAAACCAGATGTCTTTACCACACATTCTCTAGAGAACTTTGCCAACCTTCGTTCTTCTGAAACAGGGGCTACGCTGGAAACCATAAAAAGCTGGAGGTCGATAGACATACCTAATGCTAATAACAATAGAATGACAGGAAATAATGTGGACGGAATACTTTGGCTCCCTCCAATCTTCGCACACAAGATGGGACAAAAAGAAGCCTTAGGTTGAGCTCTCGAAACTCAAGGCAGATAATATGGGGTGCTACCGAAAAGCACATACAAGATCTCATTACCATAATCACTCTTCATAACCCAGGTATAAACTCGTTCCCTCGCTTCAATCTTATCACGTGTCAGAGGAACCGATTTCGAGTGCTCGTGGTCGGTGTAGCGTATGTATCCCCTCTCAGTGTGCGAGCTAAGTGTGAACTGTTATACAGGATCCCGGCCGACAGCTGTTCATGTGCAGTTAGATCGGACGGTTCCGTGCGCGTCAGAAGTGTCCGATTGAAGTGTCGTTCGTTCGTCGTGTATGCATGCCCATTAACCGGATCTCCCATAAGGCCAAAGATGAGTTCTATCACGACCTATCTCGATTGCTCCGAATTGTGTTCAACGGACGTTCTGGTATGTGCCGATGATTTTACCGACCAACTTAGCTACTAAGTGGGGACTGAACGGTACATCAGAGGCCCATTCTCTGCTGCAGCCGATCGCGCCGACCACGGTGATCTACCTTAGACATTGCTATGTTTCACGCATGGGTGTAGTGGAAGGAGCATGCTCCATAGCCACTAGGGAGAAGGCGGACCGGCAGTCATGACAATGAAACCTGGGGTGGCATAGACTTATATGAGGTCTCATTAGGTCAGGCGTGGTAATGAAACGGGCGACAGCGAGTTGCCGTCTACGACCAAATTGGCCGGCGGATCTGGGATTTGAATCGCTGATATTTTTGGCGATAGATGTTTAAACTATTAGACCAAAAACTTTTCCCGTACGCAATGACATCGGCCCACCTGCCTTCGCAGCTGATTCAAAATGAAAACCAACCACTTTAATTCCAGTCGGAGTTTGCAATCAGATTATACTAAAAACGGAAAGCTCAGGGTCCCAGCGATCACTGAGAGCAGATTAGGGGTCTCATACCACAGAAATGGTGAAGATTTTCGATTTTAACTGCTCCGTTTGATCTCCGGAGATACCTACCCCGCGAAGTCAAGTCAACTGATCAAGAGTGTAAGCGAGGCGATTTAAAGAGCCGACGATTCACTGATTCGCTTTCAGAAACGTCGGCTGGAGCATTGGGCAAAACACTTTAGGGACAATCTAGTTGGCCAACTTCATCAGTGGACTCTCAACTAACGACCACAAATGAACCAATACGGGAGATGGGAGTCCTCTATCAGAAATGGAGGTCATTAGGGGAACAGGTTTTTTTGAATGGTAAAACGCATTTGGATCAGACGGACAGTTTCTGACCTTCTCTTCAAGGAAAATGGGGAAATGTAAACATCGGAGTAAACAAAACTCTTGGGATCAGTACGGAAAGAGTACAGGTTTCTAAGGGCTTGTGTGAACCAGTGGTTGTACCTATTCACAAGAAAGGTGATAGGTCCTCGTGTGAAAACCACGGAAAATAGTTTGGTTAGTATCGCGTCTATACTGCTCACCAGCATTATTCTCCGTCGATTATCTAGTGTTCCCAAGAGGTTTTCGCGCTAGAATCACCCCGAGCGTCCGACTGGTGGGGCTTGTATTAGTCAAATTCTCACTGTAACAAAACCTAGAACAGGCAGGTTTCGAAGGCCCAGGATTTCTGTCATCTTTGATGTGAAAGTGGCGTTCGAGTCAATCAATTGCATAATTCTGTGGCGTTGCCTCTCATTGAACGGTGCACGAGAACACGAAACTATCTGACATGGAATATACAGACGATGTAGTACTGAGCGGATATTCAGTAAACTAGCAGGTCTTTTTCGGTCGTCTCGAAGATAGTATAGTTACGTTTGAAATGCGTTGTGCACCTTAGAAGTGCAAAATGTTGCCAGAATGGATTGGATCGAGGACGAACCTGATTCTTGTAGTGGAAGAAATGGGTGGAGTAGAGCTTAAGTTACTTGGTGGCTATATCGCACTTGGCGATCGCATATCGGATTAGGTGTCTCCATACAGAAGGTCCGATTTTCTCAGTAAATTGTAAGTTAGGCGCAAAGCACCGGCCCTAGAATCCTATCCTTAGAGCAGGCGCTGAATCCGAATAGAATGGGATATGTTTCGTGCGTGCCTACAGAACGACTACCTCGTTGTACGCTGCTTTCCCGGAGAAATAATGGTTAGATGAGTCGAACTGACCACTCGATAACTACAAAAGGGCCTGTGTAGGATCACTTGGTCTATCGGGTCAGGATCCAGGGGATGCCCTAAGCAAGAGCTGGAGACAACAGATGATATGGCACAGTGTCAATTTATCAACCTGCAGTCGATGCTTCACCAGGTCTCGTATTTTTTATTACTGAGTAGACAGCAGTGATAGCAGCCAGCACCAGAGTATCTTAGTGCAAAAATATATTGAACCGCAGGCACGCCTTGAAGTAGTAGGGGCAAAAGCTAGCAAGAGTTACCTCTAGCCCCAGGTTACATGAAATCCGTGGAAGCTTAAACAGACACGACGAACAAACATCGATGCTCCAGTCGATTGCCGTTGAAAAGCACAGAACCGTCTCACCGAAATGTAAAAAAATGGCTGTTGATTGATATCCTATGTAACAATGCAAGATCGGCTCGTGTTCTCGAGGCGATCCCGATACCCGTATGGCCACGAGCATTAGAAACCGGATTAATTGATACTAGAAGAGTTAAACATCATCACCATCGTTCAGCACTAAACAGCAAAGCAAGCCCCACTGACTGCTGTCTTTTCCCCGAGGTTATATAAGTATATAAAGGGGGTGAATATCCAAGGAGAGCAGGAAGTGGACCTACACTCGTGGAAAAAGATAAAACGCTGCAGTAGCCAATATACGAGACAATCTAAAAGTACAAACGCACCGTTTCAATCATTCTGATTCGATAGAAAATGACAACACGATCGCTGTGCACTTTCTCATTCCACGTTGCCACGTCATTTGCTTACCTCCATATGGGTTCTTCCACAGTGGGAAGAACCCAAAATAGGGCATGGCATGGTAGACGAGTGTTCGCCACACACAAAATGTAACCCAACCAGCGTGGTCCAATAAGTTTCAGGTGCCGAGGTAAGGTATTTCTCAGAATCAGCACCTATTACTTGATTCCGAATCTCTACATTACTCACCCGGTCACTCCATCCAATCCTAACCATACTATGTAAACATCGATGGTCGAAAACTTCTAACCGACGAACATCTCCCATACGCATACTCCATATCTTGCAACCATACAACAGAACTGATTGCACTGCGGCACAGTACACAGCCTTTCAATTTCCATGAAATATCAGGCCCACGCCACAAGCGCTTTAGTCCAGCGTAAGCTGTTTTAGCTATCGTTCGACAGGCAGCCACTTAGGTAGGTGAAACGGTCCACAGTCGTTAGTTCCCCTTGGCAGTACTGTCGTCCAGTCTTGCAAGAGCGCCTGCACTTTGAAGGTACAAAGCGCATTGCCAAACCGAGCAACCGAACTCGACAGTCCAGCTAGTGCTCGTTGTGCATGGTCCGCAGATTCGAACAGGCGCACGACGTCACCTGCGTAATCTAGGTCACATAGCTTCCATCCATTTCCCAGTTTGACTCCTACATTCTGGAGAAATTCTAAAGAAGCTTTCATCACCTCGTCCATGACGAAGTTGAACAGGAATGGAGAGATGGGACGCCTCTCTTGGACGCTGCTAGTCGTTTCGAATGAACTTGACAGTTCACTTTATACCCTCACGCGACCACAAGCATGCAAGTATGGAATGCTCGCAACAGGTACACGAACTTCGCTGGCATACCGCTCCGTTGGAGAAAACTGAATAGCGTTATCCGATCCACTGAGTCGAACGCGTTTTTCAAGTGCAGAAAGACTACGATCGTAGGGCGCCGGTGTGTGGTGCGTTTCTAGTAACTGTCGAACAGTGAATATCTGGTCAATGCAACCTCGACCTGGACGAAATCCGGCCTTTTGGTCGAGGATATCACTCTCGTGAGTCGGTGTCAAACGACGCAGCATTATCGAAGCTAACACCTCAGTAACTATCGGAATTAAACTAATCCTACGATGATTGCTACAGTCATTTCTTGTGCCTCCCCACTAATGTTACCATCAAGTAAATCTGCCGAGCCAATTTTTTGTCGCAATCTGTACGGGTTCTGTATTAGAATGACAAATGATAACTCAAAGAAAGGATGCTGAAGCTGTTTGGGCGAGTGATATTCCGCGGCTGTCTACACCGCGGAAGGAGTTTTACCTTCCGAACGCTGACCGATCCTTTGACTCAAGAGAGTAACATACAAAGCAGTGGCGCGTTAACGATGCATGATGACTATGAGCAGTAACTTTTTCAGTATGCTCGAACCAATAATGAGCGGCGCGATCCAGATTATCCTGATCGACGACCAATGCAGAATCAATCACATTTTATTTGCATGATTTGTTCGAAATAGTAAGCAGACACCGCTAGGAAGTACGGCTGCTAAATAGAAAAATGACTACGGTTTTCAGCCATAGATTACAGTTAAAACAAGAGCCCGTTCGCAACAGAGTGGCTGAGTGGAAGCTCATATGCTAGGATCAATAGTTCTTCCACCCATCTTCCCGAATGAACTACCAGCACAAAACAATCACCAACCCGGAGGACCAGGAGTCTACTCAGTTAAGCCTCTATCCATTGATCTTCCAGGTATGAATGAATTTTCGGCTGAAGGTCAGCCATTTTGGATAGTTCATTGGACCATAGAGATGCGCAAACCATCTCATCACGTCAAGATGCAGTCTTGTTGCGACGACTAGAGGAAAGTGACTGGCTACCTATTCTTTATGGGAATTCATACAGAAGCCAACGGGATCGTGTCGAAAATGTGAGGATACAGTTTATTAGGGTTGACCGGCAGACATCCAAAGAAGATCAAAATGCGACCAATGACTCCTACAACCGCAAGCTAACATGACAGCGCGATAAATAGCGCAACATTACAAGTAGAAACAAAAGTCGCAGGGCCTCCATTTCAGTCACATTCACATTATACACGCCATATCACAATGAGAAATGGTTTCCTATATCATACTCATCGGTAACCCTAAGTCCGGATCTACAAGTTGTCGGTAAAACACGAATTGGTTTACACACAAACAAGTAACATGAAGTCCACCTATCATGCTAATCGAGACGCATTTCAAGAAGAGGAGTAAGCCGACGTTCAAAATAGGCCGGACTGCTATTGACGACTGTAGTGAAATGGAATAGCATTACCGAAGCATTACCAAAAATATCCAACTTACAGCCAACTGCGCTTGCCCAAGTGACTATGGAGGTCGCCTATCAACTGAAAAACTTATACCGCGGACATGCTGTGCAGGTAGACTTATTCAACAAATTGAGTAACTAAAATTTATTTAGGGAGGAAATTTCGCTTCAATCTACACGAAACTCGGACTATGCTATTAATGCAGCAACTGCATAACAGGGACGCCGGTAACAAAAATGCAGTTCGTAGAGTTAAGCCGAGATAAGGATAACTGAAAGAAAATGTTCCATATCTTCCAGAACCCATCAGTCCTCAGGTGAATAACGAAAACGCATACTGACAGACCGGAGTACGATATCAGTGCAAACGCACAGACAAAAGTAAAATGCAAATGCGATCGACAATTGTTGCAGCTTGTTCATTAAATGCTTGGAGTATGAGCATAAAGGGCGAGGCATTCTCCACGGCTTCTAAGGTCCACTCCTTTAGCAGGGAGTCCGGCAAGTATGAGTGAAATTTGAAATAGCAAAGAACCGCAAGAAATCGGCACACTTATAGCACAAACAGCCGTCAAGAAGGAACAATGAAACTCGCAGTCGGTCTGATTTTAGAGGCGGTTTGGTTTTTCATCAAGCGCACCACAAAACAAGAAACATTTCGGGACACTAACACACTTATGGAACCAAGTTTAACTTGTCGTGGATTTTGCTCCATCGGGAGACTGTCCCGGTATGCACACGATATTCCAATTGGAACACGGTTCAGTAGCGCTGCATTTTACAAGGCATGCCCGGAGTGGTCGTTAGGGAAAGGACATCCAGTAGGGTGGATAATCGTACATCAGGCAAGTAATATGCCTACTAAATAAATCGCAGGGATTCAGTAGCAGTGGTCGGGAATTTGGTTGATTTTCTGCTAGGCGAACAGTTTCCAAAATAAAAAATATCGCACGAGAGTAGCTCGCCACCTAATGATGAAAAAGCCCTAAGCAGAACTATGCTCAGTAAACAAGGGAATAGGTAAAAGGCATATGAGATGTGTAAAAGCTGCCACCTCATTTGCGCCATGACTGTTTTAGGTACGCGGGACAATATTTGGTCGACAGAAGAGTCGTGACAAACCGCCTGGCGCTAAATTCTGATTTAGCTTTGCTTTCCGGCTGGAAGAACTTTTAATTTAGATTTAAAAAGCGCAGTCTTATACAAAATTCCTTCAACAATCTCTGCAGCCTACAAACTTTCAATTCTCTTCGTTAGTTTTTACTCCTACCGCTCCTTGTTTCCTACGAAAAAATGTGGCTGAATCCAAGACGAACAGTTGAGCGTCTCGCCATTTTTCCCATGTTTTTTGGCTCGAAAAAACAGCAAGGAACAGGAGGTGTTGAACAAGGATACAAAAACGTGCCCGAATCACTAAAGATAGCCCTTTGACCGGCAGATCGAAATTGGAATTGCGCGACTGAATTTTGTACACTGACATGCTTTGTTACTAATTTAAAAGGTTAGTTTATGGAAAATAAAGGAACGTGATGACAACTGTTGCAGTTACTGCCGCTGCCTAAGCCTTCGTTGCCTGGACATAACAAAAGATGCATTTTCCACCCATTTCATGAACTTCATGAATGTAGCGCATTGCCAACTATCACCAAACTGACCGGTGCGTTCGGGAATCGAACCTCTTACCTTTATGGGATGACAGACGCATAATCCACTTGATCATCACTCCAGTAATCACCACTACATAGTAACACGGTGACCGTCGTCTACTGCCCAATCTTGGACATAAAGCACAAGGCAGTGACTATCATTGGTACGGTCTGGTTAAGTCCTATAGGTCGCGTTGAAACGTTTAGATCCTAGTCATGCGCTCGTGGAAACCAAGCCAATACTAGGGTTTCGAACCATGTTGAAGGTCTACGGTCAACGACTAGACGTTGACTCTCCCTAACCTTGGTCTTCCAGAGAGATCAGAATGAACACGTTCTCGCTAGACAACGTTTTTTCAAGCCACTGATAGTTATGAAAGAAGCGAGCTGCATATCAACTATCCATTCTGATTCCAGCGGCAGGAAGGTATCGCGTTTTCTGGTGTCGACAGATAGGCGGTGGTGCATGTCCAAAAGGATAAGAGTGTTTGCATAAAATTATCTCCCATACAAAAAACATTCCAATATTTTCTATCATGTCCGTGAAGGCAGACATGCAGACAGATAGTGTGTAGTTAGGTTAGACACACCTAAGACAAGTAATGTTGCGAAATCTAAGTCTAAAATCAAAATCTCGCTTTTACTACTGGTAGGGTTGTTGGTAGTTAAAAATGAATGTAATTCACTTTGAGCTAGTGGTGAAATCCCTTTCAACTTTAACATTGCGACTTAGACTGTCACGGTTAAGATGTTCTGGAGAAGGCAGAAGATAAACGGTTGACACATGAAAGAACTGAATGGGCTACAGTACAACCAAGCCACACCAACACGCGTGACCACGGCAGCGTTGAGGGCACCTTTAACCTTCATGCACCAACGAACGCACTTGATGTGTGCGTATGAAATGGACATCAGTGTGAGTATGGGCTGACTGAAACACAGACGGTGGTGTCATTGTGGCGTAGAGATTAACAATAAATATGAACCACTCGACCACAAGCTAGAATATTGGATCACGGAAGATTTTGGTTGGTTGCGGCGTTCAGAGAACCTGTGAGGCAAGGCCACTGAGTAGGCCTCGGGTGATTGTGAGTGCAATCGACAGGCTCATACGATTACTTTGATTTCAGAAAGACCAGACACACGTTAGTTTCAACAATGATCTGGTGCGTACATGCACTCCTGCATGTCCACAAAAATAGCTACGCTTTGTTCAGCACTTCACTTCCCGTTGACTGTATTTTCAACCAACCAAGACCAACTCGGTCGAGTTCACGTGACGCTCCAATCAACCACAGCAGACCTATGACAGCAGTAATTCGAAAGCAAAACAAGCTATCATCACGTGCACGAGTTTGTGGTCTGACTGTTGATTTGTCAGTTTGCGTATGCGTGTGTGGCTTGGTTTTACGGCTGCTCGTTTAGCTCTGTGATGCGGCAGCCGCTTATATTCTCTCTTCAGTGACGGTCTCCGTGGGCGCGTTACAATTGACGGGGATTTTATCGTTAACCAATGATGAATTGCGCTAATTTTTAACCACCGACAACACCAGCAACAGCAAAAATGAAATTCTTACTTTTTATTGGAGCCCGATTATAGTGGCTGAGTGCCATACGCTTCGCTTTAAGAGCGGATAGATATTTTCAGGTAGGCACAGTGAAGAAAACAATGACCTGACAAGCAACTCAGATGATTGGTTCCGAAGAAATAAAAATTCAAATAAAAACCAACTAGGCATGGACACGGTAAAAAAACTGACAAACTGCCGTCCTTCTTCACCAAGCACAACTGGCTGAAACTAAAGAACAGGTGTACTGATATTTATTCGTTCCCAACATCATTTTGTTTTAGAAGCACATTTCAGTCAATGTCCAACATGAACGTGTTCAAATACTGGACAGAAAGAGACGATGAGAACGTCAAGGAAATCATGCCGATGAGTATGGCCTATAATCTGATCTAAACAAATTACTAAAGCAGAATTTTCTGGAGGATTTGTGGTTCTTCGAACTCGATTACAAACAGATGCCGCGCTTCAGACAGAAAACAAAAACCGGAATGAAACAAGGTACCGCTATCTTTTAAACAATTGCCCACACAACAGTTAAGCTGTGTATATGAGAATCTCCAACAAAAAAGATAGATATTTATGTATGAAAGCGTCGATTATGCCTGCTTCGGGGTGTATTCCGTATGCACATGGATATGCTAAACAGAAACGACCGATAAAGAAATGAAGCGGGAAACCAAGCATCCTTATTAGCGGTGAGCAAGTATGAACCCGTGAAAGGCAAGAATTGTGAGTGAGAACCTGCAGGACTGTGTGAGAATGGCTCGATCTTGAATTCGCTTATTGATCACAAGGTTACGAACAGGATACACCGCGTTCTGAAGAACAAACCAACAACTATAT
>LUCM01011156.1:33956-64048 GCA_008360955.1 Fasciolopsis buskii | reverse complement strand
GAGGCTGACGAGGCTTGAGAACATGTGAGCTAACAAACTGCAAACAACCTACTACACTACTTGACAATAAACCGTTGCGAGTATCGGGCGTGTTATCAATGGAGATACTATGGGTAGGCAGAAGGGGTAAACAGATTGGGTTGGAGATAGAAGAGACAGGTTGAATAAAAGAGAGGGAACTCTGAGCAGTAGCATACTTATGAATACCCACCCCGCTCGATGCAATGGGCAGCGGGGTCTTGCTAATACTGCGCGACGACCGGTGCAGCATGAAATTATTTGTAGGCGTGTAACTCGTGGGGAATAATGGACGGGTACTGCTAGGGAGTCCAGCCGCTAAGCAGAAAGGCAGACCGCAGAACACTCATGTCACCGTTCTGCCTTGATTCCTATCCCGAGCGGTCCCCAGCCAAAGCCAGGCCTGATCCGAATAAGGGAGTGGGAAATGTCACAGTCAGACCACTCTCTTAAATCATACCGACAGCAAAATATCAGCCCTCGCCCTCTGAATATATATGTCGCAAAACCTAAAAGTAGACATCAGTTATCTAACTGAAAACCAACAATCATGCGTACCTTGAACCGGTAATCTTTGATCATATTTTCCTTATTAGTAAGCAATCATTCCCACTAGCTTCATCGCGAACACACTAGTCGAGCAACGATAAACCGTCTTCACAGAAAACCCATCGTGCTTACAGGATTAATGGGCCAATAACCCAAACCTCTGTGCGACTGTCGTCTCTTTCGGCCGATTTCCGAGTAACCACCGGATTGGTCCGCCCTTCGATGGTGTTCAGGATGGCGTGGTATAATTCGTCGTGTCGTGAAAACAGCACCGCTTCCGTCGATGTTTTGGCATACCTACTATATGTTCACGTAGTTTGCTTGGCAGTCTTCCCGCTCAGATCATGACTCGATGTCACCGGGCGGTTGGTGAGTTAGCATGGTATCACTTAGGCTGTGCGGTCGGGACGTGCCCACGAATCGGCACGAGTAGTGTACCGGATTACCTTGTCTGACTGCGACTTGCAAATCGAGGTTTATCAGCACAAGAATATTGGTATCCAAAGGAGTAGCTTAGTTCGGCCTGAGTACAGACAAAGTGCAAACAGAATATCTTCACGCTACGAACCGGGCTTCGTTAACGTTGGACTTCGATATCACCAAAATTGGAAACTTTACAACTCATTTGCCGATGAGTCAATCACTTTGCCACATGTTACCTTTCCTTTCCACGAATGAGTGATAAACCTATACCTAGCTTTAACATCAATTTCATAACCACGCAATGGCCAACATAACGTGGCCCAATTCATGCACTCACACTATGCGTCCAGCTACAGCCCCATGTCTTCATATTTTCCTGCGCATGTCCTAAGACATGGAGATTTATAACTTGTTGATTAAAAAGTCCCGTATTCGACTGTGATTTATCCACTATGGGAATTCACTGGCCGGGGTGAAACCAACGGGTGAAACAACAGCAGGCCCAATACAAACCAACCAATCGGAATAGACGATGCACCGAATTAGTTTGGAATATCACGCACCAACATCTGTCAGCCGGCAATAAACATTAGCGGCCATTATTGCTGTCAGGAGTGCTTGCAATTCGCAGATGGACGATTTTTTCTTTTTAGCAGTCACTCGTCGGTGTGGATGTTCCAAGGTGTATTTATTAACAATAATAATTTGTACATCTCACCTTCATGGCTGACCCGAAATGCTGATACTAAAGCAAGACCTAATCAAATTTTCAGCAGAGTCGCTCACTGGACAGGCAAAAAATAAGAGTAATTATTTAGGAATTCTATCGATAGTTTCTGGTTTCTGTAGATCAGTATAAGAATGAAGTTGTGTGTGTCCGTAAACCAATGCCGGAGATTTCTACTGTCATTTGGAACATTTCGCGCAAGCTACTAGAACCTTGGACATGCAGTGGAATTTCCATAGCCCTACTGCGTTAGTTTGACTTTATCTGCATGATCAGGCAATTTCTGTGAAGGGCTGAGGATCCCTGTATGGTCCAGTACCGAATTCGCTCTTTCTCGTGTACTCAGACTTTCAAATCACATTATCGCCTTCTTTTGTGGCATGTTTGTTGCATGAGTGTAGTGGAAAGAAAATGCCTCATAAGCGCTAGGGCCCACTATCTAGCGGGGGCAGTGAACCGGTTAACATGAACCTGCAATTCTGAGTGCGATACAACAAAGTAAGGCATCTATAGGTCAGGTATGATAATGCGACAAAATTGAAACTAGATCAGAGAAGTTGTTTGGTCAAGACCAATGAGTCACTCTCGCCCCCTTTTTGTTTCAGAGTGACATCAAACCATCGATCAAGCGAAGCCTGACCGAACCAACCAACCCCCGAATATTTCTTTAATCCTAACAATTGTTTAAACTGATTATTTTCGACGGGTACCGATTTTTGTCGTTTTCCGGTAGAATACGCAAGTGACCTTTGCTATAACGCATATCTTTGTCCGGGGACACTGCAGTTTAACGTGTGTTGTGGTTAGTGTGTAAAGATATAGTAACGAACCGAGATTTTGAACTACCTCTTGCAAATCGGATGATTTTCGATCGGGGCTCATAACAACTGAAACCCGTTGAAAAAGTACCCATCTGTGACCAAATCATTTCATTTCACTCCGGTTTTTAGAATGTTATCAAGAGAAAACGAAACAGCCAGCAGCTGCCATGACTTTGTCTGATGTGGATCTAATTAGGAGTACTTGAGCATGTGCCATCTTGTTTATCAAGGTAAATTCGTCCGAACTTGTAAAGTGAAAGCCCGTCAGGATGTGCGAGTAAAATGGAGTTAGGGAGAAGAACTACATGATTTATTCTAGGCTAAACTCGCAAACAATAACCGAGTCACTCGACCAATAGAAGCCGTTTGTCCACGTGATACAATTCGATAAAGCTCCGCGTTGGCCTACTTAAACAACGGGCCAATGAGAACCATGGCGACAAACGGTCATGGGATCTTAGCATTCCCCGAAGGCGATTGGACAGAATGTATTCCACCAAAGGGGCATCTCCAATTTCGTATAGAAACCCATGAGTAGTAAATACAAGTTGAACGTGTTTCTCTTCCGCTGTAGTTTTTTCGTTGTTTTCGTTTATGTAGATTTGGTTGGTGTCAATTCAGTACCTGCTGGTAATCCGTATCTGTTCATTACGATGGCTGACCGAATTCCGTGCTTAAATTTCAAGTCCAAAGAGTCATTATCACAATGAATACCGTGCCTCTATATGCAAGCTGAAAGTAACTTCTTAATAGTAAGGAAATCCTACACTAACGAAGACTTACTGCTTAGCAATAATGGTGCATAGCAAATGATTCAGTCACAGGAAGTTCTGACCACCAAGAATGAGTGCTGAACTCAACATCACCTGGATGCGTGGTCAAACCGTTAAATTTTTCCTGTGATGACGAGTTAGAAATGATAATATTTCTCGATGTTTCAGCAAAACAATAGACTTTGTCTGATGCTTAAAGTAATTTTCACGATATTTTATCACAAGACTTAAGCAAGAGGATATTTTAGAGGTAGGAAACCCAGCAAAACAAAATACGGAGGCAATACCAAACAAAATGTGCCGAGAAATTGGCTGCTCCCAGTACAACAGAAGCGCATACTAGATGAGTGCTGTACCCCGCAACAGACAATGATAAACGTGTGCAACGCTTCAGAGATGGAGCACGAATTAAACGCGACAAAACTGCGAGTGCTCATTTTATCTACTGATCAAATTCGTGTATTTGATGTTGGTTATTAAATGGCTTTGCCGATGCGCGCATAGTAGGCCAAGGACTGAAAAACGTGATCTGTTTGGGAAACGTTTTTAGGAATGCCCATCACAACGAAGACAAAACTGCAGTGTTCGTTTCGCTCGATGATCTTGAATGTAATTCAGCATAAACAGCTACACCAGTGGATAAAAAGATACTATGACAGATGGAAATTTGTGATGAACAATCAGGAGACTAATTTCGACAGCCACATGTTCCGGAAAACGAATTATCAGAAGTGATGTACTGCATCGTGTGCCATTCTCGGTTTATCAGCATTTTGGGGGGAAAACACTTGAACACTGTGTATACACTTCATATCATTTCAGGCTTGATAGTGCAACATTGGAACCCGGCCGTTAGATCCACTGTACTAATGAACTCGACCATCATCCGTGACTTGCGTAGGGACAGGATCATAAAACCAGATGCGACAATGACCCCGTCAAACATTAGTTCTTCAGATACCCAGGGGGACATGATGCCGAACTTAAAATGATAGCGATTTCGACATTATGTGCTTTCTGAGAAAAGAAAGCGTGCACCGATGCACATATGTTCACATACTAGGATCAAAAGCACATTCACAAATTCAAACCATGAGCTGTATGTTTTTACACCAGCATGACGATTTTCCATCTCCTCGTCCAAATTATATGTTCATACGCCCCTCATCCTTCCGTTAAGAAAAGAATGAGCAATGTACCGTGAAGTAAAACGCTTCATTTACTTTTGTAATAACCTCGTGAGGATGCCAAGTGCACGCAGACAGGGCGGAAAATAACTATTGAACAAGGTAAAAATACTAACACAGATGTTGACCAGATCACGTAAATTAATTTAGATCGAATAGATAGATCGCGCAACAATCCTAAAACTAATCTCTTTCTGAATGTTCATTCAACAGAGTGGAAAAAGTTCCACCATAAAACAGCAAACTCGTCACGAGCGCGAGTGCGTCTCACTCCACATAATGTCTGAGTGCGAGGGGTTAGAACTACAGAATTGCTCATTCAATCACATAAGCTCACAGATGAACGCGACGGCAAGATCC
The DNA here is from genome assembly GCA_008360955.1 of Fasciolopsis buskii. Lineage (NCBI taxonomy): Eukaryota > Metazoa > Platyhelminthes > Trematoda > Plagiorchiida > Fasciolidae > Fasciolopsis > Fasciolopsis buskii. The sequence goes on along the minus strand of LUCM01011156.1, from coordinate 59,190 downwards.
TACAACACCGGTGCCACCACCATCTTACAGCCGTTGGAGCCAGGATCGATTAATGAATGGGCTTGATACATAGGTGTGTATGTACCACGTGGGCTCGTGCGCGCGCTCGCATTTTTGTAAGTATTCACATAAACCTACCTACATGTGCATGCATATAGAAAGGAAGGAAAAATTGAAGGGGCTAAAAACCGATCATGCACACATGTTTTCATACATGCAGGAACGAACGAATGCAAACGCGCAAGCCGTACTATCACGATATTGCGATTCCGAATTGCACAAGTGATTGAACAGAGCACGACGTCCAGACATCAGTCCCCGGCGCGCAAAAACTTGTGAAATCAAACCACATGAGATCATTCGAAGCCAAACACACTAGATAAGATAGATCCGGAACAAGGAAAGGAGCGTTCTTGAGAACAGGTACGTGCACTACACACTGGGTCAGACAGGCGTTAATTCTGCAGCCGGATATAGTATAGAAATGTGGTCATATGCCGATGCATTTCCTTGCATTCTACCTTTGGCCTACGTCTTTAGGAACAAAACGACAAAACCATTTGTAGACCCCTAGTTAATGAGAAAGGCAAAATGCTCGGTGAACAGGTCGGGAACAGTGATTTGCAACAATGTCTTCCGTGATCTGTCGACAAACGTATTCTGGTCCTTTTCACCATCATATAACGCCGCTGTGCGCGATATCGCATCTGCTATAGTCACCGAAAGCCTCACAGAACAAGGCTGTGGCGCAGCCTGTAAAAACCTTCAATCTGCATTATCCTCAAATAAGGGCACACGCGAATACAAAACAAAGCTAGCGTTTGTGCAATAGGATATTTGAAAATGGTTTCCCGATAAAGCTTTCTAAACGGGGCCAAAACATGCAGCCGTACCAGTGGCTGGAAAACCCATGAAATCTAATAGACATCAACAATCAAAGTGCAAGGTGATTTTCGCCCATCGGTGGCAAGAAACAGTAGAATGGCAGTGGGTGTTATAAGGACAAGTCGTGAAGATCCTAGGCTCGCAGTTCACAAGACTCTTCGTAGGTGAACAAAACACCGAAATTCCCTATTTCGCGCTCAGTGCCACTATATATATATATATATATATATATATATATATATATATATATCATGCAGAAAGCCAGTACGTTAATGAGGTGAACCACTGTCTTGCAAGGACCAAACAACTGATAGAAATCACGGCAAAGTAATTTACATAAGACCAATTTGAGTTTTCAATGCACTTTAAACTTTACCTCTGGAAGAAAAGGTCGTAGACAGCGATGTTGCTAACTTAATCTACAGTAGATAACTTTAGCAAGAAGAGTCTGCTGAGGACACTAATTAAATTCTATGAGAAATCAGTATTCTGATTATCCGCCTAATAAAAAAGATATTGCGAACTATCCGATTAGAATGATTAGTTAGTTGGAAGAATAAGCAAAACAGAAAACGAACTGTAGTACTCACCGCTTATCACCAACGGATGTTCACTTGTTCCCGTTGAGGCAACTCCACCTTGGCCCGTGGAACTTCTATCACCAAGCCGATATTGAGTCGAACCGTTTGTCATACAATCGCTCATCACAGAATAATCGGCAAATACCGAAGATTGTGGACGACGGGAATAAGAACTATTCAACAAGAGAGACGGCACCGGTACGGAGGAAGACATGGGATTACCAGCCATCCGTTTGTACTCATCTGAAGTGACCAGCATTGTACAATCAGGTACACTACATCGCGACCGCGAAACACCACTCACAGTAGAATTGAGCTCACGCCGGACCGAAAAATTACGGTGACCGATGGATGCGCGGAGCGAAGACTTCACAAATGGAGAGTTAGATGGGGACTTGACAGGTGAGTCGGATTTCTCGATTAGTTCCGATGAAGTACGAGGAATATTTGACTTCTCCTCGACACTAGACACAGGAAAGTCATTAAATTCACTTATTTTCGATGCATGTTGAGAGCAATGTGCTGGGATTCAAATTCAGCAACATGTAAGAGCAAAACCATTTAAATAGTTAGAAACTGAACGAACAACAGGAAGTAGACTGTTTTAAATGAGTTAACCAGAATGATTAAAATGATACTGGACTATGCACGAATACAATTCGTTACTCCACGATAGCTTTTCCAACAGCGCATCATAAAACCAAAGGAATGGTTTATCCAGCCAGCGAAAAATTGACCACTGAGCTCGTAATTAACGACCCAACCAACTGGATAGGATTCGTAGATTGTGATCCAGCCAATCGACTCAAAAATACACTGGGAGTGACCAACATAATCTGTTGATATCAAGCTTTCTTTTGTATTCACAGGGCAAGAGAGCTGTGAAACGAATCCCTGGAGTTCATCGCGCTAGGAGCAGCAACCGTGATTCGGAAACTCAACTAACCAACTAATCTATATGTCAGCGCGATGACCAACCGGATGAGGATTTATCACCCACCATCCACTGAAATGTAAGTTTATGCGAACCCAACGCAATATATCAAAATGGCCAACAAAGGGAAAATTCGAACCTCAAACATCGCCCCATCTATTCTGCTACCACTGATTAAGGTTTAGAGATGTACTCGAAACCATCCAAGATCAATATCACAAAAAAACTAGCAATATGATGGAAATACAACCCATACATTTAGGGTTACATCGTTTCGAGTGCTTTAAACAGCTAGCATTTTGCGACAATCGCGCTGCGTCCCCTGAAAAGAAACAAACTAAGAAAACGGAAACAGACTGAAAAAGACTTGGGTAAACTATTCGCTGTCGACAGCTTCCGATGTAGGATGCAGCTGCCGAGCGAAATGGTGCTTAGCTCTCTTGGGGACAGCCGCCGGCATTGCGTTTCCGACGGAAGACCCCACTGCAGCAGAACGGAAGCCGAACTGCACTCCTGAGCAGAAACTATTTCTTATGCAAGATCCCAAATCACTAAAAGCGTTTCGGAGAAAAACAAATAACTTCGTATTTACTTCCAAAAGCGGTATATTGTGCCCCCAACGAGTCGGTATTGAAGGATCGTTTTATACTGTCGAACTGCGTACACATCACTGCAAACTGAAGTGCAAATTAATCCCAATTGCTAGATGCAACTGCCTATGAAGAGACCAGTCACGCGTTCTTTGCAAACAGTCAATCGGTACGCGTAAATTTTGATGTGGTTGCCTGCGCAAGAATGACTCAGACTACAGCCCCGTTAAGTGAGTTCAGTGAGAGTTATTCTATATTTAGAACTATCCGGTCTAACATCGTTCTAGGTGCGTTACCATTTGGTGGACACTTGACCTGATTAATTTCGACAGCTAGCCATTTAGGAAATTAGAAGATTCAACGAAATAGTGACCAAGCCAAATGGTTAAATTGTTGGGACGAAATGCCTATAATAACGAAACGCAACACTCCAAAACTGTTGAGGCCGGTTACGAAACGACCGGCCGAGAAAATGGCCGCAAACCAAAAGAGAGCGAATAATCGTAGATCGATAAAGGACTGAGGAATGGCACTCGTACTAAGTGGGACCAGTATCACATAAATCTTTGCCTAATCATCACAAAAACCGCATTTTAATGGTCTCTGCGTATAGATTAACAGGGGCGCTTTTGCCCGTAATTGAGTTAAAACAACACTCGCGAGCCACTGCGAATATATATATATATATATATATATATATCTGCAAAAAATACAGCCCCATAACGAAAGTGATATGAAAAAATGCATAAAATCATGTTTTCGATTGATAAATACCTAGGTATTTTCACGGCGTTGGTATTGCTGGATCTGATGACGCGCGACTGAAGAGCTGAAGTTAATACACGGCTGGATACGCGTGGTTATCGACTGGTATTTTCACGACATGATGCTCAACTAGTTGTGTCGTCTGATGTCGCGTGGTAATTCATGTGACTACTGCAAAATACCTGGGGAATCTGAAACTGAACGTAGCTCGATAAATGGTCACGTCTTGTCATTCATTAGCAGTATCTAACCCCAAAAGAATCAGCTGGAAAATGTAGTGTTTACAAACATGCTTAGTGTTCTTACCTTTCCGGAGAAAAGCTGCCTAGGGTCCAACAGACCGGAGCAAAGTGCGAGCTAGAAGTGGTAACGGAAGGACCCTTGAAGGACGTTGGGCGTTGAACAGGCTGCCGCAACGATGTATCCCCCGCAGACAACCTATGGGGCGGAATTTTGGATTGCGCAGCATTTGTCGAAAACGGCGCCGATTTACCGTGTAGAGGATTGCCAACCGGTACTGCGTTTGCATTGGACTGCAACCTGGGTGTCTGTCCGACGGATGGGACTGCGCCTAATACGGATGAGTGGTTCTTGTGTTGCCTACGCGCACTTGCAGATAACTTTTTTAACGTTTGATTCGCCGTGTGCATAGCACGACGTCCCGTTGCAGAAGCAGCAGACAAAGATTGCAATAAGCTGCTATTTCCCTGTTTCTCTGCTACTTTCGTGCAGCTCGTTGCCTTCGCCAGCGTGTTTAACTGACCGCTACTCCCTGCGTTCAGCTTACGTTTTTGTGAGGAAGGTTCTGACGTGCGGGTTTTTGTAAAACACTGACAAGTGGCGCTGAGAGATCGTGTTTGACGCGTACGACCAGAAAGGAGCTCTCTTTTTGTTGACTCCGACTTTTCCCAACAAAAGTTGAGGAAATTGATCACGTGATCTGAGAGGTGACGATAAATGTTCCCGAGAAGTTATGCGCAAAAACATAGCATCTAACTCCCGACAGATGTGACAAAAAGGAAATTTATCTATTCTGCAAGATTAACGACAAATCCTAGAGCCGGGTTTGTAAGAATCGGGTAAATTTGCTACCGGTTACGAAATTTAAACCAACGGAATTATTTACCTAAACAGCTAATTACTCACCCATATCAACCGGTGTTGGTAAAACAATTATTGATCGTAAAAGATTGTTTGAAAATGCCGTTATGGTAACGAGGCACTTGGCAAGCCTCATAAACGTTCAATTCTAAAATGAGACAGAAAATAGTCTAACGATATGGTACAAGATTGTCAACTTCAGCACCATCATCATCATCGCTCAGCGTTAAACAGCAAGGCAAGCCTCACTGACCGCTGCCTTTTCCCTAGAGTTACACGTTGTCGACAAATGGGAAATCCGTAACTCTTAATGCAACCTCTGACCGCCGACTTTTTACTTAGGTTAACGGTAAAGATAGTCAACAAAACAAGAGAGAACGAATGGTTTTGGTGTTATCACTCTCAAACGCCGACCGACTATTTCTATTCATTTCCTTCGTAAAACTAGCTGAATAACTACGGTCACCAGGATGTTCAGGTTGGTCTGACAAACGTGACCGCTGAAGGAAATGAAATCAAAAGGCCTAAAGCTTCGGTATCCTTTCAGTGTATACACAGCGTGAACTACAGAAATGCCCCAACTATATGACAGACATTCCCTAAATCATTCTGAGATATCGCACGTAACTTGAAATTTGTTTGATTCATATCAGTTAAGTGATATAATCTGGATATGATCAAACAGAATTTACGAAATGTGAACACCACCACCGTCGGCCATTCTTCGTGGTACAAACCAGGACTCCGACTACCTATTAGGGTCTTAATAAGTTTGAGGATAAGTGAGGATATCCAGACCATGAGGTGTAATAGGCGCATGAATAACCTGGTAAGCAAACATGTTCATCTGAAGTGTGTATACTTTCGATGGTAATATCAAAGAGACGCTGACAAAACATTCATAGGGACATTGTGATCGGTGGTGCTCCGACACTCACGGACTACCTTTATCCATTTAATGTTGCTGCTTTTAATTCCTCATACTTCAATCCACTGATTTTGAGATGAGACTTTGCTTGGGAGTCAACAAGCAGGAATACTGCATTCCCTGTACTATTGGGGACTGGTCAAAAAGCCGTTTCTGACACTGGGGTCAAGCAGGAATTTAATGAGAAGACGAATAATCCCTATCGCGTTCACTAATCACCATTCTTGCAGCTTGATTCAAATCGATCGGGAACAAACAGGACGTCTCTAGCTGCAACCTTAACTTGGGACAACCGTTTATCTCCTACATAATCTAGGCAAGAGTTAAACCAGAGGTGTTTGTTATCCAACAAATCTCTAGATTGCGAATAACCGCAAGACCAATAAATGTGGTGGTTAGCTAGAAATAAGGTGACCTGGGCGCACTTAAACAAGCGGCCGCGGACCAGCGGGAACAGTATCGAGTGTGTGGTGAGTTTTCAGTTGAAAAGCCTCCTCCCAAGAAAATGCCAGAAGCCTTTCTAAAGCTTTATTTAAAATTAGTGGGAGTGTTCGCTACAGAATCTCGGATTCTCTTCCTTAGAGTTTGGTAATCGGAGAAGGCCACTTCTTCGTGGGAAGAGTTGATTGTGGTCATCGTACATAACAAGGGCTCGGGCAGTGAGTATGTTAAACACAGATGTATAATATTCGAGCAGTAGCGTCGAAGCTGCTAATGTAAGTCATCCTTCGTAGATTGTACACTGCGCATGAGATTAAAACCCCTAAGCAGTAGGTTGGGTTTCACATCGGTCGTGGATGCGCCGACCAAAGTTCAGCAATCATTGTATTCCCATACACTAGTGTCGCTTCCGATTCATTCCCAGGTCTACATTATGATGTTAGTTGGTGAGTAAGGAGTTCGCTAAGAACAGTGCCAATCATCAAAGAATTATACCGTCGTAACTCGTGTCAGATTAGAACCTATGGTCAGCTTTCTCCGCCCTTCGTTGTCTACAGTGGAAAATGACAAGACCGCCCTATACTCCCATTTCTTTTCATCTTAGCCATTAGAGATATTCCCACTGAATGTTTTATTTGGTCTAGCAGACAGTGGAGTCGAACTACTCCAGTGAACAGATTGCCTGATTTAGACTATGCCGATGATATCGCCTTGCTGAGTGATAATGGATAGGGGATTCGAGCCGTTCTGAATCGCCTAGCGATTGAGATTTCAAAATATAAAATACGCACCTTCAAAATGAAAGGGACTTCCGAGACAACCCAGAACGTGTGCCTACCCTCACCCTTTGTGATGACCAATTTGAAGTAGCCGATAAGTTTAAATATCTCGTGAGATTGATTACAGCTGAAAGAATATAGCCTGGCTTTGGCTTTGATTCGTCCTCTCTGCATTTCCGGTTGCCACCTAAGAGCTGAAGAATACCGTTGGTTAGAGATGCTTAAACACTGGCTCATAAATGAAATCAGCGGAGGGAACGCTGTGGCCAATTTGAAGTCCTGCGCCACATCAAAGCAGTAGAAAAATGGATAAAAACATCCGAATGTACGCAAACAATACGTTTCGTGATTTTTCCGATCACTTCTACGTCCGTTTGTGCTGACATCATGTTTGCTTCAAAAACAGTGAACAAAATTTCCCCGGAAGAACATGACCGGTTTTGTGGCTACTGCCTAAGGTTGGATAAGCCCAAATGATAAGGAATTATCAACGAATCGCAGTTGTGGTTCTTCTATAGACCCTTTCACGAAGAGATTCCATGCACACTCCTGACGCCACAAATTACATTCTGTATATATATATATATATATATATATATATATATATATATATACATATAGGCTCTTATCGTTGAGCTTGGAGGTTACATCGCAACATTTCACCACTATTCAAAGTGACATTGTCAATGCCTGTGCTCAGTTGGTGCCTTGTATTCCAAGGTTTGTTATTAGCTTTGCAATTGGGCACGTAATCGCACGTTTGTTCTTCTGTTTAGGTGTACAATAGTTGATCGCAAACCATCACGAAGGAGCCCATGGGGCCTTCTCATTAAACAGTGAGAGGCAAGGAACAACGGGGTTATGCAATATGTGCAGGACTTCACAATGAACGACATACATAAATATAAAAATTTAGTAAACATCTAAGAATGAAGAGGACAACATGCCGTACTCACCGAGGACATGGGTACCTTCATGCATCCAATCAAATAACTCATCTCCCTCTTCCGTGGTGGAATCCAAAGGGGATTGGGCATTTTTATCATCCGCGTAATTCCATACTGTGGTGTTCAAACCCGAGGTAAAATCCAAATTACTAAGATCGTGACGCATAAACTGCGAGAAAAGTAAACTTGATGCCGGATAGATTAGTGGAACGGGTGGACTCATTTCCGAAGGTCTTGCTGAACCAGACATTCCAGAAGAATTAATGCCCTGAGACTCGGCTTTTCCGACTGAGTAGTCTGTTCTCTCAAAGCCACAGGATGTCGTTTCTCGAATAGGTTCATTTGGTGGTTCTCGAGTAAGCAACACTAAGTGGGGCATATCGACCGGCAACAAACTAATCGCCGAACGAACTGCAGCCAACCGTGCAGCCCAACTCCGCTGAGAGAAACCGCCCTTGGATGAACGCGCACTGTATTCGGTAGTGCAAGGAGTTACGAATGTACCAGATGCGCGGGAACATTTTGCTTGATTGATTAGTCCCGCTGGAACACAGGTGCAACAATGCCCACATATACAATCAGTCTCTGGGTGGTTTTCGCCTTGAAGTAAAGTGCAACACAAACACGGAAGAAATTTACCATTGGCACTTGGCGACCAGTTAGAAGGTGGTCGCTGTTTCACGGATGATTCCGGACAGGCCTCTTGTTCGAAGAACGATCGATTCAGGTCAGGTCGCGGAGTTAGTACATTTTCATCCGTTTCTGCACCATCTTCAGCATCAATGGAGTTCATACGCCGCAGCACGTTTCGAGAATGACGACCAGTATTCAAGTCGGAAAGTGGTGTGTTCGGTGCCTCGAAAGAATCTATCGGGCTAACTATCTGGCTTGTAAAATCGGTGGGATTAAACCACGGCTCTGTGAGATCTTGATCGGATGCTCCACTAAGGACAAATATATAACCTTGGTGTAAACCACGAAAAAAGGAAGCGTCCGAGCCTGGGGCAAAATTGTTAGCCGTATTCAAACTGACACCGTCGGGAGTTTCCACCCCTGAAGCGATCAGTTCACGCAGCAACTAAACATAAAAAACAAAAGTATTAATGCGTATTCGATTAGGTCACATGAAATCGCATGACATTGTGAAAGCTGACTACGGATGAAGAGACGACCCGTATGCATTCCTCTCAATTGTACTAACTGTTTTTTTACCTTTTATGAAAACCACAGTAATTTTGTGGACGAAATTAGGAAACAGTTTACGCATCTCGTGAGGAATACCCATTTTATTGGAGATTTAAACAAGTCGGTAGCATTGTTTCGTCGTAAGTGTTGTATAACATAATTAATTGCCACTTAGGCGCATTATAATGCGTGTTTGAGCAACAGCCTAGAGAGAAAAACGGAATTTTCGTTATTTGGGTGAGATAACTCACTGGAAAACAAACTTACCCTATGGACGGATGTAAGACTAGCGTAGACTAGTCCATCAGGAATGTGTTCTACAAAAGCCGACTTGGTAGTCGTGGCTGTGGTAGAAGTTGATGCAGAGGTGCACGCAGACCTAGACGCTGAGGATGTAGCATTTGCATTTGCTCTGTTCGTTAAATGGCTCTGCGAGGCGACCGACTGCATCGAAGGTAATCGACTGGTGGACAGTGGCCATGAAGAGGACAAATGTAATTGCATGCCTTCCACCATGGGGAATTCTGAATGCGATGGAATAGAGTCCCAATGCATAGACGGTCCTGAATCCGGGTGGGAGAGTAATGAGGTCATAGAAAATCCAGCACAGCCAAACAGACGAATAACAGCCCGAGCGGCAAGGGTGTCAGAGCACACACAAGCCACCCCGATGGACAAGACAGCATTTTGTTTGTCAGCCGGTGTATGACAATCCAGAAAGGATAAGTGTGGCCGACTGGATGTAGTGTCAAGGCCTGTGCCCAACCCTGAGTTCGGATGAATACGCGGTTCCTGATCGAGACCCGAAACACCAGGTTCTAGACAACGCGGGTTGATCGGTAATTCTTGATAGGCTAAACGCCTCAGTAGTTCATCCATACATCCTTCCCAGGAGGAGGTAGACGGACAAGTTAATCCACAAAGCCAAGAGCCAGATATACTTTGTGGTTCGACGACTGGTGGAGGTATTGCTGAAACAAAATTTTGCAAACTCATATGCACACTATCTGTCAAGCATTTTGGTAGAATAGGGTCTACAAAAGTGATGAAACTCAGGAAATAAGCGCAACATCAGAGATGAACGTCATACGTTGACATCTGCCAGTAAAACAAATTCAGTGGCACGTCCAACGGAATATCAATCATGATTTGGTCACATTAGTTAAGTGCACGTGCATTGCTGTTCATTCAAATCTAATTTTAAGTTTAACGAAATACGACGCGAAATAAAATTTTGCTTGAAGGTAACATCAATCAGGAGCATCCACGGAAATTTGCGTTGAGATGGCAACGACGACGACAACAACGCTTGAATTACAGTGACCGCAATGACGGACGGTTCTACGGCAAAGCGCCTCCTAAAAGTCATTACAGAAGCCAATTCATGAGGCTGATGAATTCGTGACTTCTATTCTACTACAAACCGATAATACTAGCTTTTAACTCAGGCGGAAATCGTTGATCTTCATAGCTCATTTTGATTTATGTGGGAAGAAAAGTAAGTAAAAATCACGATTAACAGCAGTACTTTGATCTGGTCATATTAGCGGGTTCATGCAAAGCTGCTAGCAAACCGATGTTCAGGCAAAGACGTAATTGTATAGGCTCTAAAAGGCAACTATCCGTTAGCAGATTCTAGAGGTCGAAGACAAAACTTCCTAACCATCTACAAGGTTTCTGCCGTGCAGGATAGTCAACCGGAGTGTAAGGGCATCTGGCTATAGTACATCCTTGATATAATGTCGCATCCATTTCGGTATCTCCGCCCTCTGATCTTTGTAGCTTACTCAACTCTCCCATTGCCTCCAAGAAGCTGAGATGCACATATCAGTAACCGAATTCCGGTAAACCCATCGACAAGTGGGCAAAGCTATATAGACCGTAGTCGAGCGCGCCTTGGTTGGGGCACTTATGCTTATGCCATCATTCACGAATGTTGTTGGAAATATGATAATTCCAGTAATCACTTTTATCCAAAGGAATTTATTCTGCAATGTATGACTCGCAATTTGGACCATAATCTCTCATACTATTGATTTTTCCTACCGGAGTTCTCTTATTTGTCCTGGAAAACGCCGTCCTGTAAGGCAGCAGGCAGCTCCACTCACTTAGGAAAATTACTCATCTATTGCGCTAATGTGTTCCTCGTTTAGAAAAATGGTTGATTTGTTAAATGTACTGGAACAATGTGCTTACTGTAACGTAGTTGCCTTGTGTTAAAAAGAAATTTGGCTGACATGAATGACCCTGTTGTCTGTTGATAGTTTCCAGTGTCTCCGCCAGGACAGAGGAAAATCACAAAAAAAAAACCCGGATGAGTTAATTATTCGAGATGCGACAAATTAAAAATGGTCTTCCACTATTCGTGTGACGATACTGAATGTTCATTTTGTCCTCCGTGACTTGATTTGCTTCAGTAGCATAATTGTCAGGAACATCTGTACATTTCCATTAAATTCCCATCCTTAAATTGATCTATTCTTGATGCCTTTGTTTTTGTTACCCCTCTTCTGGATGACAACTTGTACCTGACCACTGGAGGCTTTATTCCCTTCAGTTTCTTAATTCCCTTTTGACTGCTTTCGGAGAGATTCGTCTTTCCCACTCGCCAAAACGGCTGGCTCTTCACTAGTTAGGTAAATGTTTTCCATTAAACTCAGCGCTTACAATTTCACCAAAGAACAATTTCATCGTTGTCAGACCAAAACTTTAGTCCCCACTTGTTTACGTTTTTGCTCTATCTAAAAAAAAGTTTCGTCTATAGAATTTGTCCTGCCATTCTCCCATTGTTTTCTGCAGGTTTTCGCTTGATTTTTCATTTTCCCATTCTGCGAAACTGTACATTCTCAATCTGAACAAAATTTTTGATCCCCACTCACCTGTCGAAAGTATTTTTGTGCACAGTATGAGGATTACATTCCTTATATGAGGGGACTGTGGCCATGAGTGCACAAGTTCGGTGACACTGAAAACGCCACGGAACTGCTGAGTCTGATCGAAAACAGGATCGAGTGCATCGACCACAAATCTGCTGAGCAGTTTCCAAACAAACAGGTTACAAAACGATTATGGGAGGAGATTTGGATGCTTTATGGTGAGAGGAAAATACTGCTCTTGGTTATTTATTATGGGTGACATCAACGTTAAATTCACTCAGCTAAGTGCATATGCTGTCTCAATGGACCACATCATTGGCTAAAGCCACATCCAACCAACAGAAAGGTTCGGGTTTTTAAACTACCTAAGACTAGCAAGACTGCAGCCACGTCTGACCTCTCATAATAAAACCGTATGCGATCTCATGCCACTCGAAGTCTCAGGGTCACGGTTACCCCTTCTTGTCTCCTCCCCCCGTTATAGAGAGCCCTGGCGGCTTTGGGGCATGCCCTTTCCACTGCACCCATGCTTCCGGCAGGCGATACAGAAAAATCAAAAGTTAGGCACCTATGTTCTGCATGAAGTCAGTCTCTCTGATAAGCTATACTACGTTCGCGTTCGATTCTATCAACGGGAAAAAAACAAAATTGCCCCTACTCCCCAAGACAATATCAAACGCTTTCTGCAAGAGACTCCATCTTAAGGTTCTTACGTTGACCTGTTTGAAACGCATTGCGTGTCACACCCGGTTGCCTGTTAAAGTACACGGTGACGTTACCCCACTATTTCTAAGTAGTCTAAAAAAACCCTGAGAAGTGTTCATTTGCTGCCCTCTTACTGTGATTCGTTAAGCATCTTAGCAAAATCTCTCAGACGCATTTTTCGAGTCGGAACTACTAGAACAGCCACATCCTCGACAAAATAACCTCAATTAAGTCGGAAGTCGGCTTGATACTTACGCGTACATCCCTCGCAAGTACGAGAAAGTCGAGGCAGAATAATGCACGCGAGCGAATTGGAAGCAATACTTGAGTCGTGATTTTCACCGTAAGACCTGTCATGTTTCACGTAAATAGGTATGATCATTAATTTGCATTAGTGCTTCTGAATAGGCCCACTTTCCAGATCGACCGCAGGAGTTCTGCTAACCCCAACGGCTCTTTACCACTATCCTTGAGAAAAAATGGGGACAGTTCACCCGATCCAGCACCCAAGTGCTTGTAAGGAAAACCTATCCCTTTGACAACTACAATTTATGACTGGGGAATATCTTCACTGTTTCGCCTGTAAGTTATGAGGTCATCTCTACCAGCGCGGGTCAATTTAACTGCTCGTTAAAACGCTCCGTCCAACGGTCCAGTAGAAGCTTGAGAGTGAGTCCGTAAATTGTCGGGTCCCTTGATCCCTTTCACTTATACTCGGTTTTCGTGAACCACTGCTCTTTACAGATGGGCAAAAACTGCTGCTATAGCAGATAGTCTTTTTTAGTATCCCACATATCCCGAAATCCAGCACTATCAAGAAGCAGTTCCATAGAATGAATGATTTTCTTGTGGAGGCGATCGTAGAACAGGTGCAAGGAGAAGTAAGTACGGACCAAGGCGTGATCCACAGGACTGAATAAGAATGACCGACAATCGTTGACTGATCCACACTACTGGTAGTTAATGACATTGTGGTCCTCTTGAGTCCAAGGATGTGGAAGGAACGAAAGGCGCCAATTGAACCGGTGTCGTTTTTCTATAATAAATGTTTCTGTTCACGAGAAATAGCGTATCGTCGGAGTACGTCTGAATAGAGCACCTATCGACTGGGACAGCAAATTGGTCTCCAATGTTTCTTTCTACCTCGCTCAAACAGCCAACTTGGACAACAAAATCACTGGCAGCGATCACAAAGTATCGGTGGAAATCGCATTTAGCGTGAGCGCACACACATGAAGAATATGAAAAGACGCTTCAGTCGATTGCTGTTGACAAAAACAGAATCGTCCAACCGAACAACACAAACGACTGTTGCGTCAGACGAGAGGCTGTTTGTATCTGAGCTACTAGGAATGATTACAGAAGTGGGGTCTTGGGTGCGTGCGTTTCGGAAATGCAGCATACGTCTATCTTAAAAGCCCCCAGAGTTCTAATTGCGGCAGCATGCCGCAGATACAAAATTCAGATAAATCTGCTGAGAAGCGAGTGGTTAGATTAATGATGCAGATTTTTAGACGACTTGGACTTCGCGGCTGACCACGCCACGGCAGGAATTTTTATCCGCAGGCACTAAAGCGTTGAACCGGCGCGGGAAAGTGACTGAAGTACTCACGAAAGGGACAGTTCAGGTTTATCACGTTGGATTTTGTTTCTTCGTCTCCCCCAATGCCGCTGTCGGCTGAGGCTTGCTGTTCCACTTATCCAATGAAAAAGTAGAACGACATGGGATAGCATCCGGGATGGTCGGATTACGCGGCCAAAACTATCCAATGAAGAGCGAGGACTTGTCCAATCGTCAGCTGGAACCTAATTCACGTCACTGCTACTGCTATTTAGTTGTTTTTGACCCTAAAACTGCTTCTCGCCACTCATGCTCACTGAAGTGACTTCCTAAGAGGCCAAGTAGTCGACCGTGCGGCCAAGTAACTGGATCTTCGAGAATGGATTCCACTTGGCCTGTACTCACTGACCCACCAGGAATGACTGTATCTTTTGTTTCATATGAATATAATTCTGCATAAAAATCGTTAAAACAAAGCGGCAGAAATAGAAAAGAAACGTGTTTTCGTGTAGGGTTCTCCACCTGTTTGTAAGCTCTTCCGTAATCCTATGCATCGTACAATGCCCATCATAAACTACAATTTTTTGAGAGATGGCCTACTACCTAGCGACCTACCTCGAATTATCAGATTGCCTTAGTGAGTCAAACAGAGTCTTTGGTCAAACCTGGTCTTCAAAGCGGTAACCAGAGAAAAAGACTCACGTTTAGCCTCCATGCTGCCGTTACGACCAGTTGGTGCAGGTATATGATAACGCACTGGCTTCATAAAGCAAGGAAGTAGAGTATTGAAATACGATGTGACCAGTGTTTGTCTTTCAGATGGCAGAAACATCATCGCGCGGTAACGGTGCTCCTGAGCAAGATTCAATTCCAACCAGTGTAAATGTGTTTCTTTCAATCCCCGTGGAGGGACAGTCAGTGCAGATGTGTATCCAAAATCCACAGCACGATCCGCATTTCCCAGGGTTGGGCATGACGTCTGACCAAATGTTTCACCGTGGTCACCAAGCGCTGTTTGGTCGGTCAGATCGTGCAAAGACGGGTTACACGGCTCCGTTGGGGAAATTCTTTCATTGGATAAACTGTCACACAGTTGTCTTACGTAGATGTGGGCCGCCATGAGGAACAGGTCCGTGCGCTCAAGCAGCAAATCCAAAAACTCCTCACGAGCACGTGCTCTCAGTCCGATTTGAAAAGTTTTATAAACCTGAATTTCGGGGATAACAAGGATGAGGACAGGTTTGTAAATACCGTACTGATGCCCTTTGGTCTGCTTACTCCCAAACGTGTGACGTATGCCACTGATAACAATCCCATTAGTTTTAAAAGTGGCAACTTTGAGCAGAATTACTTTCCAATGCCAATAAGTCCTCCTTGTTTGCAGGGTACGTAACAATATCGCTAGGGTAATAATTTTTAGGTAAATCCATAACTTAATCACTGAAATCGGAAAACGCAGGATCTGAAATCAACGAAATATCAGGCAGAAAAAACATTTTGCTAATACGCGAAAAAATGGATCGCAGGATAGAAAGACCCATACAGTCCGCTAACCCGAAAACAGCCAGCTGAGCTCAAATGAACTGACGATCAACTGGATCCACGTTACGAGAATATATGGATGATGTACACGACCCACGGTGTTGACATACTTTGACTTTTCAATAGTGTCATGGGAAAAACAACTGTTTCATTCGTTGCATATTCAATGAGACGGAAGGACGATAAACCGTATGCATAAATCTTAGGCAAATAAGATACTGGCTGATTCGACTAACCTGAGCGATTGATCTTTCACTCAAAATTGTCGACTGAATAGACTCCACGATTTGCTGTAGATCAGAAAGCGGTTGACCAGGAAGAATACCGTAAGAACTTTTCAAAATCACATCGTCAGACGGTTGGCTTAGGATATCCTTCGTCCCAAAACAATGTAGCGCCGTTTCCAGTTTGGCTTTCTCGAAATAACGACGTTCAGCGATGGCCAGTTCATCCAGGTATTGTTGCAGAGGTGATCCATGAAGATGATTATCATAAGGTTCAACTACAAGACCAAAAGGGATACGCATGTCTTCTCGTGTTGACCTGTTGATTCGCGTTGGTTCCGGGAGGATCACATTAACAGGTGCATCTCGGAAGTAAACAGAGAAGTTTTGCTGATCGCGTATGTACTGCGCTACAGCAGCAAGCGACCTGAAAAATTTGACATGAAAAAAGGTTAGTTTTGTACTTTCACAACATATTTGGAAAACTGAAATACCTAGTCCTCAACATCTTAATACCGAAACTTTCGACCTACTAGGCAGTGTCATTCTTTTTTCACAAACACTACATTCGGGTAACTCATACTCTCTGACAGCTAACTAAAATTCAGGAATTACGTCATCATCATCATCAACACATTTCAGCGCTAAAGAGCAGTGAAAATTCTGTTAACCCGTGCATTTCTCACATACCTACGCGTCGCTCCAGGAAGAATGAATATGCAAAATGGACTTACAGGGTCGGGAGAAGAACAAAATGCCGTAGTAATCAACACATGAAATACAGCCAAGTTATATAAGTGCACTTTTCCAGAAATTGTAACTCGACAGAAAATCATAACAGGATTGCCACCGTTCATGATTCGCTGCCATATACTTCGGTGTCTCCAGTCAGCCGGTTGATGGATCTTTTGGACTTCAAACACGGGGACGTGGGGTCACTTGCGTTACCTAATTTTGTCGTAGATTTTCTCACGCAAAATTGTCACGTCGTCTGTTGACCACCATGTGTTTCTTCTACTCCGCGGGAAGAACGGAAAATAAAACACGATAGGATAGACATGTTCGTTATACGCAACACGCGACTCACCCAATGAAGTCTACTGGGCTAGATACGTCGGTACCTATTACGAGATTCCTAACCTGCATTACTCGTTTGATCGGTCCATCCAACCCTGGCGATGCCATGCGAACATCGGTGATCGAAAACCTCCAATCAACAACCATCCTCAGCAAGCAAACTCCATGTCTCGCAACTATGCAGCAGAACTGGTCCCACTGCGGCGCAGTACACACGACCTTTCAACTTCAGCGGGATATTCGGTCGGCACCGCAAGTGCTCCAGTCCAGCGAACGCTGCTCTTGGATATACGAGTGCCCACCTCCAATATTGTCCTACCATTCTTAGTCAATCAAGTGCCGAAATAAGTGAAGTGGTCAACAATGGGTAGTTTCTCTGAATCGAACAGCAATTTCGGTACTAGTGACGCCAAAAATTGTAACAGCACTTCATGCCTTCAAAGTGCAACGCACATTCCCAGTGAACTTACAGCCCTCAGTTACTATTTGCCAGTTCGACGCCCACATCCTGAAGACCTAAAACATCCTTTATTGATTCGTCGATGACGAAGTAAAACGAGCAAGGACAAGTCGGTCTCCCTTGTCTAGTACTACTGATGGTTTCGAATGAGCTTGATAGTTCACAGTAAGCCCCTACGTGATCAAAGGTGTGGGAATGCAATGGTCGCAACAGGTTCACGAACTTTTTGGCATACTCCCTAGGTGAGAAGCACTGAATAGCGCTGTCCGGTCGACTGAATCGAAGGTGCCTTTAAAGTCGATAAAAACTACGATTTTTGGACGATGGTGGGTGAAGTGCATTTCAAGTAACTGGCAAGGGGGATGAAACTCTGACCGATG
Source organism: Fasciolopsis buskii (assembly GCA_008360955.1). Taxonomy (NCBI): domain Eukaryota; kingdom Metazoa; phylum Platyhelminthes; class Trematoda; order Plagiorchiida; family Fasciolidae; genus Fasciolopsis; species Fasciolopsis buskii. The sequence continues at coordinate 41,229 of LUCM01011156.1, read as the reverse complement.
CGAGCCCAACCTAGAAGAAATCCGGTTTTGTGTTCGCGAATGTGTGAGATGGTACAGTACTTGCCAGACCAAAATGCTTATAACTATCGATTCCACAATGACTATTACAGGAACTGCCTATTCCCTTCTTGAAGATGGGTGCAATAGGTGACTCACCTCATGACAACGGAATCCGCTCCTCGCTCCAGATGTCATGAGTCATGGAGGAAAGCGACTTCATCGGAGAATCTTTACCCAACTTGAAAAGACCTAGAGGAGTTTCGTCGAGGCCGACCCATTTTAAAAGCTTCGATAGTCGAATGTTCGACTGTACTTCCAATTCTGTTGGGGGGTCAAGTTACACTCTAGGGACTAGCAGCTGCTGACCACGGAGTCATTAAGTTAGCCTGTGGACAGCTTAACTGCTCCTTGAAGTACTCAACCCACCGATCGAGTCTTTGCTGTTTCCCATAATTAGGCTCGCCGTTTCTATCGCAAACGATCGCATTAACTGATGTTCGGTGCCCATCGGTGTTGCGTATATGAACATGCTACTCCCATGAGTTCTCCCTTTTCTATTCAACCTGTCTCTTCTGTCTCTAACCAAATATATCTGCCCGCCCTGCCTACACATAAAGTCCCCACCGATAACACGCCCGATACTCGCAACGGGTCGTTGTCAAGTAGTGTAGTGGGCGGTTTTCAGTTTGCTACCTCACATGTTCTCAAGCCTAGTCAGCCTCCGAACATCCGTTCCCTCATTGTGCGCACTCTAATCCAGGCTGACCAACAGGCATGTCTAGCTCGGACAATTGACTGATTCACTTTCGATTGATGTCTGCTATGTCAGTGAAACACGAATTCAGGATTCGAGTAGAGTAATTCAAATGACTGCATCTGCGCACTTCAGGAGACGAAGCAGCTCACGCTGTGGGTCAACGCAAAGTAGGAATAGTCTTAAGTGAGAAGGATGAGGCGGCCCTTTCAGACTTGATCCCGGTTAGCAGTCGCTTGTGAGCCGTGAGATTGCAGAAATCAGTCAGCGTCCGAAAGGCTAGTTGTGTTAAACACATTTTATTTGTCATCTCGGCATACGTTCCAACAGACTGCAGCACTGACATGGAGGAAGATGAGTTTTACGACGACCTCGTCACTCTTGTTCAGAAGAGCAAACGCTCTGATATCGTAGTGGTTGCGGTGATTTTATTGAACAAGACGGAAAAATAAGCGTATCGGGATCTTATTTAGGTTGACACTGCTCCTTGCCTGCTCAGCAAAAAGATAACGGGGAAGACTTCTCCACTTTTGTGCAGACAATCATTTGTCCATGTCTAGTACGAATTTCCGACACAGTTCTTATCGCACGGCGACGTGACACTCAAACTCAACAGGTAGTCTGAATCAAATCGTGCATATTGCAGTAAGCTACCGTTGGCGCGATTCCGTCCAGAACTGTAGATCGTGCTGGGCTACTTACGTCGAACCGGACCACGCGTTAGTTTTGATGAATTTTTTACTGCAACTGAATGGCCATCGACGCAGGCCACAAAGCCGATTGGCTGTCGAACGTTTGTCTGATTTGGTTGTCCACAACAGCTACGAACAGAAACTGTGCAGCAATGTAGACCAGCAGTGCCATCAAATAAAGCAGGTTATGCATTTGGATACAGATCTTGCCTGTGGTCCTAGATCTACCGTTCCTCAAAGAAACTGGATCTCACAATAAAAACGCCAGCTCCCTAACTGCAAAGAGGAGCGTAAGATATGTCGACAGTTACAGTGTCAGTTGACGATAAGCCGTAAGAATGACCGGGAAAACTGGTGGGTTAAGGTAGCTGAAATGATGATGTAGTTTAGATGTAGGTGCGGAAGAGAGAGTGAGTAAAAGGCGTGAATCCAGGTTCAGATGAGTAACATAGATTCGGAGTAGCTGTTTATTATCTTGATGGATGGGGAGAAGGTAGGGGTTAGTAGTGGGGAAGTGAAGAGTGACTAGGGGATAAAAAGAAGAAAGGAGGGTGGAAGTAAGCGACGGCGTGATTGATTCGGCGAAGCGTGCTGATGTGAAGATCGTGTAAGGTGGATAATAATTAGAGATAGTCGTGTGAGGTAGGTGTTTATCGCGATGTGGTGTAGACAGTGAGAGAAACCGAAAATTCATATGTGGATGGGGAGGGAGAAGCATTTGCTCAGAAGTCAGGTTGTTATCGTGTGGAGGACCAATACATCTGCTAAACTTAAATATAGTTTAACGTCAATGATATGTAAGAAATCCTATAGAGGAGAGGGTGTGTGTGTGAGTAGGAAGTAGATAGTGCGAAATACGTGTATCTCCCAACAAGGAAGTGTGGATAGTGGCGCGTGTGGGTCTGAAGTATTCGTGTGCTTCTGAGAGTTTATATACAGTATGTGCTCTATTCCGTAAATTAGAATCGAGCGTCCCAGTTCCGTATTTCAAATTAGGGATGGGAATAAAGACGTAGAAGAATCTTTTAACCTCGCGATAAATGTATCATTAGGGTATATTTGGAAACTAGAGGTTCGAGCATATTTAGTCGTATCGATTAGAGCCAGGATTTAGCTAGATGTTAATGGATACCATATAGAGTTCGATAAGAGGCACACGGTATAAAATATTTTAGATTAGAAAATAGTTGATGGTAAATGTGGAACGGAGAGAGATGTGGTAGGGTCCCATGAAGAAGTGAGAGTACGGGGGTACGTGAGGGGGTGGAGGGAGGGTGGGTGTGTGAAAATATAGGGAGGATGTTGACTGTGTGTGGAGGGCACCGTATCCTGGGTATGAAATTTAATTAAGCACGTGATGCAGGAAGAGGGAAAGAGTAAATATGATGGGATGTAGATAATTGCGTGAAAGAGTGAGTGATTTAAGTTGTGGGGGTGCTGTGCTCGATTGTAAAGTCGTTGCGGTTGTTTGATGGCCGTGGATGTCGCACGGGGTGAAGGATAGCAATCATCTCTGTGCAAGACAAGCAGGTGGGTGGATTTGGCGTCCTCATGAGATGCGAGGACGTGTGGGATGCGACCGAAGAAGATTCACGCTCGAACCAGAGAGTACTCGGGACGGTAACAAGCCAACGCTACGCGTGACGCGTGCTCGCTGAGGCCGATCTCGGTAGCCTTGAACTGTGACTTGAGAGAGAGTGGTGTCTCTGGTAGTCAGATATCATTGCTGAACAGTTTGGGGCAGCGAGTTTTCAATAGTTTCCATCGGAGTGGCATGCCAGCGAGGAAGGGTGCGTGTAGAGAGAGAGCGATGTGGACCGGACTGCGACTATGGATATGAGCGCTAGTCGAAGAATCAGCTGAGTCAGAGGGTGGGGCGGATAAGGAGGATAAGAGAGTTTGAGGAGTGAACCAAGAATTCATTGACATGCAAAGAGACTAGCGGCGTTGCGACAAGTGGTGTACCGGAGTGCAATAACGCAGGTATCCTGTGGATCAACGTGCTGTGTCATGGACGACGGCTGGAAGCGGGAAGAGAGGAAGGATGCTCAAAAGAGGGTCTGCGAGTTGATTTGAGACGATCGAGAAGTTGCGGTGAAGTGAAAAGCGGGATGGATGGCATCTAGTGGTGATCATTAGATGTCACGTTCAGGTGAGTGGGAGCATGTGCAGTATTGGTGAACCTTGTTCGAAAGTCATCGCGGTGTCGAACAAGTACGTTCACGAAAATGGAGTTAGTATCGTCTGTGAGAGTTTCAGGGGTGTCCGGCCGATGTTTGTGTGACAGTAAGTGTCGTGTCGGCTAAACGTGCGCGAAAGCTACAAGGTACGTGTATAGCAGTGTGATCGAAGGACAGAGCAGGATAGGAGTACCCTGTGAGTAAATAGTTGATATGGTGAGAGTTAGAAGAGAGAAGTGAGAGCGTGAGTAAGGACGAGAACTCGTTTTACAGGTGCTACCCTAGAGAATAGGGCGCAGAGATGCGTGAGTCGAACGCACAGGCAGGGGATGGGGGGGAGGGGATCGGGCGAGGGTGAGGCGTCGAGAGAAGGTGCGAGGTGAGAGACAAACAAAGGGTATGAGGTGGCCAGTGCGTCGGGCGTGCTGTATGTGCGTGCTAGTGAGTGCACATGTGTGTGCGTTGCGCTTGAAGTATGTTTCACGTGAAGAATTAGTGAAGGCTCTTTGAGTATAGTTACGTGTGCCGCGAGGTTGTTCTCAATCAGTTCTGATTGCTATGGTTGCAAGATATGGAGTATGCGGTGGGAGATGTCCTTGGTGGGGGTTATGTGAGGTTTTCCGGGACCATCGGATGTGTCTAAAAGTGTGTAATGTTAGTGATTTAAGGATGGATGAGGACCGTAGTGTGGAAGTGAACTCGTAGTATGTAACGTGATATTCAGGTGAAAGTAGTGGTGAATTAGACTGTGAGAATACCTTAGTGTCAGTGGCGCGATGAGAGCTTTAATTGGCCACGCTGGTTGGTGGGGTAGCTGAATATAGTGGTGATGAAAGTGTGGTGTGGGGAGGAGGGCAACGGGAACAGCATCGACGTCGTTACGTATCGCGTGCTCGCCGTGATTTGTGGGTTGACACTTTGCGAGAGAGTGGTGTGGAAGGAAGGCCCGCAGTAGATGAGAGTGAAGATGCGAGGGGGAGAAGGCGTGGGCCTCAACGTCGATGTGAAGTGTGAAATGTGAAAGCGTGCACAGTGCGAAGTGATAGGTAAATTATGTGTGTGTCTCGCCCTCTGTAGTGATGGTGGGGTGTGCTCGTGAAAGACTCGATACGGTGTCTGCTCTGGGAGTAGAAGTGGATGGGAGGTGTGTAGGGTGGGCGAGCGGTAGACCAAAGCGGTGAAGCGAGTGTGCCGTAGTCATGTTTTTGTCAAATGAGATTACGTTAGTGAGAGTGCGATTGATGGAGTGAGAGTAAGAGAATGTATTGTTACAATTAGATGTCTGCTTTGTCGTAAATAGTATAGGAAGTGCTCTGGAGAATGCAAGCGTTTATCTTTTTTCCTCCTTATGTAGTTGCGCGATTTGAGATATAGCCCCCGGATAATATAACCAATTTTAGATAGTGAGGAAGCGATTAGATATGTGTTGCTGGAGGGAGACAGCGGTCAGTGGAGGTTTGTGTCTTGCTGTCGTGGAACGGATAGAATATTAAGATGAGTAATAAAGTGCAACGTACAGAGAGAGGTATGGGTGAGGAGATTGTGATGATATGGGATGAAGTATTCATGTGACAACAAGGTATACCCACTACACTGATAAACCCTATTGTTTGGATTATGCAGAACGTCGATCTTAGCGATCATAAAACGACCAATCAAGTATTGAGGAACTACGTTTGTGTACTTCTTCACAAACATCGACATGGGCCGACTGGTATACAAATGCATATGCACACATACCCAAGTAGCACGGTACCTATAGTTAACAGTGCTGTCATAATGAAAGAGCCCTTGATTACATATCCAGGTGGCTTCTTGTCCTCCCAAGGTAGTCGTCAATGGGGCCACAAGTAGTACATTGCAGTTGCCGTTCTATTTTATTTTACAAGTAACTTCATAGTGGGTTCCCATTTGTCGTTTGAATTTACCAAAATAGTTTCATGTTTGCATCAACTGCTCTTTCACACTGAATTTCGTAAGTGATTGCATATTGTTTTCCATGGTGGGGTATTCGCGTACAGCCACCCTAGGCGCCACGTATAAGAGACTCACTTTTATCTATATTTGAATAAGCAGACGCACTTTTTAGTCATGCTTGACATCACGAGATAGCGGAGAAATCAGTGCTTAATCAAACGAATGATCATTGAAGGAGGGCTACACGTTACAGGATCCCGTACCATCGTATACCACTGTGATAAGAACAACGTTATTAATTACTTTGGCAGAAAACCCGATGGCAGCCATAAACTTCCAGAGGCAGTTCTTGTCGCAGTGCGGGCGAAGGAACAACGCCCGATGATCAGGGAACCTTGAACCCTTTCTCGCAAAAGGATCCTAGCAGGAGTTTATTAGGCTGGCTTTCACAACGTGCTTTCAGAGTCTCCGTTCACTGCTGATCGAACAATGGTTTGGAGGAACGACCTTCAGTGCAGAAGCCCCGGGAGGAGTCTCGTGAAACGTCCCCGAAATTCCCCTAAGTAATATTTACCACCGATGTTGTCACTTCCAGGTATTCATATGTATCTTCGTCTACATGTATACATATAGTTTTATATTTTCAAGGATTTTCACTGGCATATATATATCAATCTGCTAACGGATTCGTCTATAAGCATACCAAAATACACATAAAAATGTCCATCTAGCTTTGCGCATAAAAACTCAGAAAGAGGATCAGTTATGCATTCTTAGATACCCTGGCACATTCCAGTGGCAATTTTGAGGATCATGTTCACACAGAAAACCGAGCACCATGATGAAAATGGCTGTACATATTTGGGGTAAGAAGTAATTTTAACTACACACACTGCACTCGTATTACAATATTATATATGTACAAGTTACATATGCATATGTTTCTATATAAACATGCATATAATGTAACGGTAAACCCATGCGAAGAAATATATTCCTTCATTTCTACTAGCAAACTGACGGGCTCACACATGTACCTATAGGTATATGTGAGAAATGGTGGGCATATAAATGACATTATACATACAAACAGTTATCTATTTTATAATGCATATAAACTTATGACAATTTGCTCGAATAAATATATATATCTTAATTTGTATATTTACCCACTTAATTTCACTGTAGAAAACAAAATTGCAAATGACATTTTGCCACTGCAAATTAATACATTCTTCAGAGTTATTGTGCCAGCAACACTTTTTCCATTTTCTGCAGCTTTTGAAAATACGTCCTTCCTCTCTGGGATGTCTCCTAATACTTTTCACTTTTTGCAAATTTCGCAACTAGCGGTTGACAAGCGAACGTAATCCATTATCGCGCGGAGTACAAAGGGCGGCTTACGCTTTGAACAGCCGCCAAACGAGGTCGCTTCACGGCGATGAACACATCGTCAATGCCGTAGTACGTGGCTGGTAGATGAAGCTTTCGCCTAACTTCCGCTGTTTTCCTCTTTTCCCTCTGAGCTTTCAAATACAAGTAAATAGTCACGAAGGGCAGACTGGTTGACGTCGACGGTCATACCGGTGCACCAAGGCGAGGACAGAAAAACTGTGGCAGCTGTAGAATGGTGAGCCTGGCATACATCATGCTGAAAACTCTTGAAAGAATTCTTCTCGACGAGATAGTCAATTACATAGGGGCCATTAAGTAATGATCTTCTCTCTTTT
>LUCM01011155.1:3548-28170 GCA_008360955.1 Fasciolopsis buskii | reverse complement strand
AGCATTCTAACTCGACAGGTACTCGGAATCAGACCGACCATATCGCAGTAAACTATCATTGGTGGTGTTCTGTTCACAACTAGATCGTGGTGGTTCATATACGTTGAATCGGACCATAGTGTAGTTTCAGTGCGTTTTTCATTGGAGTTTAATGGCCATCCACGCAGACCGCAAACCCAGTTGGGCGTGGAACATTTGGCTGATACGATTTTTCACACCATTTATTGACAAACTACCAGACGGACTAAGAACGACGAAAAGCCAGTCAGAAACGGTCTACAATTATGCGCGACAACGTAACGAGACTTGACCTGGAAACAAGCTCGCTTAGGGATCGAGAGATCTGGTGGTTTCAGCGAACTTTGGAGATGGAACATGGTCCCACCATGGGATATTCCCGCAAGCTGTTTTGACCTCATCCGAGCTACCGACAGGAAAGCGTTGACTGTGAGCGAAACAATATATGAAACTGACGCTTTGCCTGTCCACAACCGGCAGCGACGCCTTGTACGTTAGGTGGCCGTAAGCGTCGGCCCTCCCGTGGCTGTTCCGGCAAGCTTCCAGTGGTCTGTTACAACAAATCCACCAACTGGGGTGGAAATCCGCAGGGAAATCGAGGCCGTAGGACATCATGAAGCGCCGGGTTCCGATGGCCTTTCATCAACTTTATTTACAGTTAGAGGAGCGGAACCAGTTTTGCCCTCGAAGGTCTGATACTCAGAAGAAGTTCTTCCCTCATGGAGGGAATTGATTGTTGTCCCCATGTTTAGAAGGGGCTTGTGTGGTAAGTGTGCCAACCATAGGAGTACTAGCCTAATCCCAAAATCTTCAAAGCTGCTTTTGTTCATTATCCTTCGCTGGTTGTACAGGCGGAAAGAAATATGATACGCTACTGGCCGTAGGTAAAGACGCACCTTCGAATTTCATAACCTAGCTCTCTCAGTTGATTCTGTCCTGGGGTCATTTGTGTCCCATTTTCTACAGGTGTTTCTAACTTACTGTGCCGATGGCAAGGAACTACTCTTATGGGGATTCACATTCTGGTAGGTTTTTGATACATGCAGACAAACGAATACTAATTCTGCGGGCTTAGAATGTTGGCGTTCCCCACAGTTACTGTCTGATTGGTTGGCACCGGTTTTTGAAGGCAGACCAAACTTCCCGGTCATATTGGGGCCGAGAGAACGAGATAAATGTGTTAAATGAGAGAAAAGTAGAGGTTTCCCAGCTCGCTAGATAGTGCTTTTGAATTCTTTGTGCCTTCTGGACCAAAGTGACCCACAGAAACTGAGACCATCATCTGGGTGCACCGGGAAAGCCTTGTTTTATTGAGACTTGCGCGCGATGGGGCGACCAAATAAAACGTTACAATAAATAATTCCATGCAGGAGAACAACCGGCTGTGATCATGAATGGTTTCTGGCGAGGCGTGTGACTATGCTTGTGGAGAAGCAGATTTTGGAAGATAATGAGGTGGATAAAACGTCCAAGCTCAACAATCAGTTCTTGGATGCTAGGACGCACGCCGTCACGAACAATAACATCGGCGAAAACAGTTGACGAGCTAGGATATGGGTACGTTTATACAGGCATGAAGCGATTTACGCATTGGGGATATTATGAAGAAACTGACTATACCGCAGGAAACTGTCTTCGAATTTCATAACATTATCCGAAAATTCCTTATTTTCCTCTTCTTTTTTGCATTTCGTCTTCAGCAAACTATCTCCCGGTGATTAAAGCGGACTGTATGCGCTACGCCATCGCGTTTCGAAGCCTCCTACCTCAACCCGCCCTAGTTGGTCTAATCAATTTGGCCCCGCTTTTACTCACGGCCACGGCACCAGTTGTACATAGCTATGCGGCAGCTCTAGTCGATTATCTGTTGGCTATGGAGCGGACGGATGTCAGCGGACAACCGGTGTAAGAATTTTCACAATCATTTGCGTTCGTATCTGGCGTAACCAAAATTTTCTTTCCTGACACATCAAGTTGCAGTCAATTATCTTCGTCTTCGTCCGCGATTTTTTGCATCTAATCTAAGCCTTGAAGGCGGCGAAACGGGCGGCCACCATTACGCATCTCATTTTTGCTTTTCTTATTACGGTTGGTTTCGAGCGTAGGCGCTTCGAGGGGAAAGGTTGGGGTGGTTTGTGTGTGTGTGTGTGTGTGTGTGTGTGTGTGTGTGTAAGCGAACAGGTCCCGCTAACTTTCAAGCTGTGCTTATCAAACAAAATACCAAGCCAGCATGTTTCTCACATCATTCTGGGATACCGATTTTTCTGGACTCTTCATTGATGATATTTGAGCATTCTACCACTTGCTGTTTATTCGAGTCCATAATCCTCGTGTTCACCCAATGTCTCGACCAACGATCCTATGATCGTTTCATTTTTTCATTCCATGGTTTGTTTTGTGTGGTAATCTACCGAATCATTTTACTAGGAAATTGTTCTGGGAATGCGAGTCATTTGCACTGTGGAATTCACTGGTCGCACATCCATCCACGACTGCTGTATGACCACGAGACGCAGTCGGGAAGACGCGAATCTTGGGAAGCATTAGATAATCCTGTTTGCCAATAGGTTTACTCATTTGTCACTTAGCCCATCGCCATGCGTTTTTGTAAAAGTGGGCTTGGATGCATGCTGCTGGGCGGACAGACGCTCTCGGTTACCGGGTTTGTTGAAATTGAAGGGAGTGTTGGTGTCCTACTCTGAAATGATCAACAAATGTGTGAACTAGACTACCGGTTTCCACTGGTTTACAAACACTGTCTCACTTTGCTGCCTTGTCGATCAGATTTTTAGAACAACTGATCACAATAAGATTCATTAGTTTAAATCTCTATTTTGTTTTTGGCAGTCGGGTCGTACAACGCACACAGACGAAGGAGCTCCAGATTACACTTGATAAACAAACAGGTGTAGAAGTGTGTGGCCATCCGTCTATGTACTGTCTTTCAGTGTTTCCCTCTTGGTTCTGGTAGAAGTGTATCTACTGTATGCAGACGTCTCTTCAATAATGCAAAAATAATGGACCATAGCAGCGCACCGTACCCTGCGCTGGGATGTTTAAATATGTGGAAACAAGTTTGCAAGACTGATGAAGCCATAACAAACGCAACTTAGTCGCAACCTCATTGGTGGTTAATTTCGCTACACAAATTTCTGTTATCTTAACTTGATTGTCTACGCTGCAGTGGAGTTTTAAATAAGAAATTAGAGCAAAAGCAACTGACCCAGTAGCTGTTATCGTCAAGCTGAAGCCGAGGTGATTTTCTAATGAATACTGGTTTTGGAATGTAAAGCTTTACCAATACACGCACTTACTTGCCTCATTTTCCGTGTTTTGAAGTATCAAAAAAGAGGAAATCACACAACCGCAACTGCTCATTGAACGCCTTCTTGCTGCCCTAGTGCATCCGGATTCAACGGACAACGTGTATTTGATGCGCGGTACGTTGCATATCCAATGCGTTTTGTGAACACTATCTATTTACATTGTTAATCTTCATGCTATTGGGACAAGTTTGAGTAGTGTATTTGAAATCGATTCGTCACAGGCAATCACCATTTCATTACCATCACGTCTTTCATTTCATTTCCAGCCCTTATGCGTGTGTGTTGCAGCCTTCAAGAACTTACTTTGCCTTGCATGAACGCACTAGTTACCACCCTACTTTCCCGTCTGACGCAAGTTGTGAAAGTAAGCAACTAGATTTCCGAAATACTTATTTTTTTGGTTTCTCTATTCTTCACATTGACTTATCATCCAATACCTGTTCGTCTTTTTGGCAATCATCACCGCAAAAAAATAATCAGTCGGTTTTAACAGGTTTTCCAACGGCCCTGATGAAAGTGACTCATACATTTATTTAATGAGCTACGAACCTCACCGATTGAATGTTTTCCGCCGATCTAATGAATGTAACAAGATGAGCTATCTCAGATTTGAATGATTTCACATTGCACGCATTATTATGAAATAATCAAAGGGTACGGAGAGATTAGTTCAGTTCTTGACTTGCACAGCATTGGTGAAACAGTCAAAATAAAGACGTTTTGGATGTGGGTATTGCTGGTTTGAATCTTCTCAACCATTTCTCTGTCGGCCAGTCTACAGCTGGTCACAAATCCTCTCCTGAAAATAACTTGCATTGCCGTATCATCGATAGGAAGATAACGTGATAAAAAACTGGTTTGTTACTTGCGGTTTTAGTGAACGGCGCCAAAGTGGTTCGTGAGTAGTTCTTTTTCTTCTGCCCGATTGTGTTAGTACAACAATTTTACCCGGGCAAATTTTCCACCTACTGTTGACCCGATTGTATGTAATCGTTCTCATCTTTCTTTAGAACCCGACAAAACCAAATTTTAATCACTATTTGTTCGAGACCATTTGCTTGTGCATTCGGAACACATGTGCTGCAGATCCATCGTCGGTCGGTTTGTTTGAGGCCGCGTTGTTCCCGATTTTTCAAGACATTCTGCAAAACGATGTTAGCGGTAAGTGTGTGTGTGTTTTCATTTACCGTGACCATTGCCTTCGCCTTTTTGAGCGACCCTACAAGACCGTAGTCACGGAGTCACGTTGTCGTCTACTTGTGTCTCTGCAACAATCAATTACTGTTTACCGTTAAAGTCCTTCTTTGACAGGAAAAATGAAGGTTTGGTAAAGCGAAACAAATACAAATTGACTCAAAGTATTCTGCTACCTTCACTTTGCTCAAGTATAAACACGTTGCCTGGAAAGTGAGAACACTTCTGGACATTGGCAGTCAGGTCATCGCGACACGTAGGCCGCACAGTTATCAAATAGATATGGCAACTCTGAATTTCATGTGCCCAATTCTGGGACACCTAATATCAAAGTTGGTGGCGCCAACGGCAGCTATGAAATCTACAGCGACAGCTCTGGTCCCCGGTGGAGTGGCGATCGGTATTAATAGCAGGATCAATAAGGTGGCACTTTCATAGAACTCGATATCGTTCGGATTGCTGTAGCTTGTTTTCGTTCCTCACCTTTTAACATGTGTCAGCCATTGAAATCTATGTTCCAAAGTCAAAATTCGAAGAGACAGCAAAAATAAATCCTACTATGTTACAAGATGTGGCCAACAACCTTCCGAATCGAGATAGGGTTTTAATTGCGGGGAACAGGAACTCTGTCACTGATCCTTCAAACGAAGCAGGTGGGTGCATGCTAGGGCCTAGGAGTGCTCGGCGAACCTCGGTTAGTGAAGTCGTGTGCGATAGGAATGGAGAGCTCATCCATGGTAGACAGGAAAGACTGGACCGTTGGGCAGAACATTTCAAGGATCAGTTTAACTGGCCATACGCTATCGTATCTAGTCCGACGTCTGGAGCTGTGAATCCTTGGGAGGTGTCACTTGATCCTCCAACGGAAGTGGAAGTGGAGTCGAATATTCGGCTTCTGAAGAGGGAAAAAGCTGCCGGTCCCGACGACCTTCCCCCAGTTCTTTTCAAATTGGGTGGAGAGGTGCTGATGAAATCACTTATCTCCTTGCTTCGTGATATTTGGAACGAGGAGCGTATCCCGCTATCGTGGGGTGAGTCACTGGTTGTGCCCATCTTCAAGAAGGGTACACGGAGAGACTGCAGCAATCATCGTGTGATTAGTTTAATTCCGATAGTTACTAAGGTGTTAGCTTCGATAATGCTGCGCCGTTTGACACCGATTCGCGAGAGTAATATCCGCGAACAACAGGCCGGATTTCGGCCAGGTCGAGGTTGCATCGACCAAATATTCACTCTTCGACAGATACTCGAAACGCGCCACACGCACCGCCGCCCTACGATTGTAGTCTGCCTCGACTTGAAAGGTGCTTTCGACTCCGTGGATCAACCGGCACTACTCAGTGCTCTCCACAGGAAGGGTATGCCAACGAAGTTTGTGAACCTGTTGCGAGCATTGTACTCGCATACCTATGGTCGCGTTAGGGTATACGGTGAACTGTCAAGTTCATTCGAAATGACTAGTGGCGTTCGACAAGGGTGCCCCATCTCTCCATTCTTGTTCAACTTCGTCATGGACGAGGTGATGGAAGATGCTTTAGGAGGTCTCCGGGACATAGGAGTCGAGCTGGGAAATGGAGGAAAGCTATGCGACCTGGATTACGCAGGCGACATCGTGTGCCTATTCGAGTCTGCGGACCATGCACAACGGGCACTAGATAGACTGTCGAGATCGGTTGCTCGGTTTGGCATGTGCTTCGCACCTTCAAAGTGCAAAGTACTGTTACAGGACTGGACGACAGCAGCGCCGAACTTGATACTGGATGGAGAGGAACTAGCAAAAGGTCGTGTGTACTGTGCTGCAGTGCGTTCAGTTCTGTTGTACGGTTGCGAGACGTGGAGTATGCGTGTGGTCGATGTTCGTCGGTTGGAGGTTTTCGACAACCGATGTTTACGTAGTATGGCTAGGATTGGATGGAGTGACCGGGTGAGTAATATTGAGGTTAGGAATCTGGTATTGGGTGCCACTTATGAGAATAGCTTGTTTCAGCGTATGAAACTTAGTAGACTACGCCGGTTCGGTCACGTGTTGCTTATGACGAACACTCGTCTACCATACCTTGTCTTATTTTGTGTTCCTCCTAAGGAATGGAAGAAGCCATGTGGAGGCCAACAGATGACGTGGCAACGTGGGATGAGAAAATGTACAGCGAACTTATGTAAAGTAGATGGTTCGCGTCTTCGTGGTTGGGTTCCGAAAGACTTGTCGACTTGCTGGCTGGAGACACTGAAGGATATGACAGTGTACCGTGAACAGTGGCGATCGTGCTGTCATTTTCTATCGAATCAGAATGATTGAAATTGTGTTGTACAGTTAGATTGTTCCGTGTGTTGGCTGCAGCATCTTATCTTTTCTCACCTGTGTAGGTCCACTCTCTGTTCTCGTTGGATATTCACTCTTTTTATATGAACGTGTAACTCTGGGAAAAGGCAGCGGTCAGTGAGACTTGCCTCGCTGTTTAGCGCTGAACGATGATGATGAGGGCTTAGGACAACAGTCCACCGGTGCCTGACTATCCGGTCAGTTAGCAGACATCGATGGCTTTCACTGAAGTCATCTATTTGACAATATGCCGTCGAGAGACTGGGCAGTGTTAGGAAGGTTAGGCATATATATATATATATATATTTAGAGAGAGAGAGCCAAGATAAACTAAACGGTCTAAAATTGGAACAAAACAAAAACACAATCTCTCACTCCAACGTAAACATGCATCGACTCTGGCTTTGCTTGCTTGCAGCACACGGATCCGGATATCTCCAGATCAGTCAGGGTTGGGTCATCATATGCTAGTTCGACGATGGTCATTTAAAGCTGAGCCTTGTGAGTGACTTAAGATTTGGTCGGATTTCACTCACGATGGCCGCAGTCCTCAGTTGATCAGATGAAGGAACTAAGCTGATTTTTGCTCATCAGGGCCATTCACTGGCCCACGAGTGGACGTTCCTGGGATAATCGAGATACAAACAGATGAGGTAAGATAAGTTAAGCGCATCCAAAGTTCAGGTGGTCGTAAAAACTGAGGCATTGGAATGCAAACAGTGTTCACCTACACTCACTGTCTCTTACGACATTCGGATTGGTCGATTGCTTTTCCTGGAATCTTCATTATGGACCTAACGTTGTATTTGGTGTTGTTAAATGCGTCCGGTCGCAGTTTGTATGTTGTGTTATGATTTCAAACGGCTGCATCCTGAGAAAAAGACCCATACCATCCAGTGTGAGAAGACAGGAAATCAAATTCGTGAAGATGAGTTCCGTTCATCGTAGGCGGCGTTCATTAATTCGCAGATCAGTGACATTTGCTTCTTTATATGTCAGAAATACCAGAAGCCTAAAGATGTCAACAGGACTCACTTTTGAGTACATTACAGTCGGCAATACATATACCTATGTATATAATGATTAGTTATTGGTTATTAATGTATTTACAGGTTTCCCTTATTATATTTGTTTGTAGACTGTAATTAGGTCAGTTAAACAGGTGTTCTTGGTTGCTTAGGTAAACGAGTCTGAACATAAGAATTGAAATCGTATTGGAACATGGAAATTTCAGAAATGTTTTTGGAAGAGTTTTGGGATTTATCCTAAGTTGCATGCATAACAAGCATGCTTGTCTACCAGAAAGGATTATTTTGTCGAGCATTTTATTCACGATTTTACCCACATTCTGAGGCCGAAAATAATTATTTTTTCATTAGGATATTTTGCGTCAACTGGGGTTTAACGGTCACCGTTGGTCAGCAAAAAAATTTTCTTTTAGAAGTGTTCTTGATTTACATTGAAGTCGATGTCGCATCAATGTCATTTAGGTGCATTGCGTTAATCGCATGGATTGTTATCATGACAACGAGGCGGTGAACGAGAAAGTGTAAAAAGATTTTAGTACCACACTGTAAGAGATAATGAACTAATTAAAAAGACAGCCAGTTTAAAACTGCTTAAGCTTTCCCAGCATTTTAGACTAAACAAGTCCGGCATTTGCATGTTATTAAATGAATAAACTACGCCAACAGCATGTCCTTCCTGGGGAGAATCAATCGCACCGGGAAATGACTTCTGTTTATGTTAAGATTTTACGATAGTTGTCAATATTTCACTATCCAGATAAAGTTGAATAATAACACCTCCGAGTGTTAGTAGATATGGAATATGGTTTAATTGCTCAACGTAGCAGGGGATTTAATTATCCTTGGCAATAGTAGAAAGTACTAAGTGCCTTGATGTGGAAATTCGTTGATCTCGTTGATGGATGCATGGGATGCAATGTCTGGAAGTAAATTCTTCGAGGGAGTTGTCCAGCTCTCTTATTCCTGTCCAAGTTTTTCACCCCTACATGCATAAATTTGGAGAAGTCTTGCAAAGGGATCAAAAGAGAATCTACTGTAAATAGGGGAAAATACATATATATATATATATATATATATATATCTGCAGTTCATGTTGCATATTTTAGAGGCGTGAAGACCTTTACTGAGTTATAACGTTTATTATGACGTTTCGATCCAAACTAGGACTCGTTGCCAAACGTTACGCGTACTATGTAGGGGTGTAGTGAAAGGGAGATTTTCAAAGAACCAAATAAGGTATCAGTAAGTTAGTTGTAGTAACAAGCCGGGGACACCGAAGTGACTGACGCTTCTGGCATTCGAACCTCTGCTCTTTCTAGAGTGACAAGCGCTTGATCCATGTGATCACTACCGGCCATGGCCGAAAAGGTATTCCTTCGTGATCCTGTTGAATCGTTTCTCAACAGTAAGGGGTGCACGCATTCTTCCCGATGAAGGAACATTCTCGGGCGGCAAAGGTGTGGGCTAGATATTTACTCCTCGATAAGTACAAAAGTGAGCAACCGATATCACCCTACTTCGCTGATTTTTGTGCATCATTGGATTCAGTTAGCAGATAAGTCATATGGACTATTCTGCAGGCAAACGACATATCGGAAAAAATTGCCAGTCTCGTAAGATCCGAAAACCGAACTGCTCGTGCGTGAATACATCTACGAAAACAGATCGGGCGAATACTGCCCTCGTTCCGATGTTCGACGGGTTTGCTTATTGGTTTATTGTTCAATCATGCCACCGACCATATAATGCAGCTGGAGCCCTTCGATTATCTTGATGTTCAGCTAAGTTGGGACTTTTTTTAGGGGATTTGGATTTCCCGGACGATATAGTCGTCTTAGGGATTTGCTTGAATGTCGTACAACCCATTCTGCCCCGTGTAGTTTCCTTCGCCAAAATCATAGGACCAGAAGTCCGTACTTCAAGATTCTTTCAACTTGCATATTATGGTACACACAACCGGTTCTTATCAGTGACGAGAGATTTTATGATGTTCAGGCATTCAGCTGCCTATGCTCCTCGACCATCCCAAGTCGAAATTGAAGTGTAATAATATGCGAGTCGACAACATCAGGAGAGCACCTCTTCAGCAATAGAAGTCACTTTGTGCGCTAAATGAAATGATTCTCTGAATCATCAGCGGTGCAGATCTGGCGCCTCATTTTTGGCTAAAACCTTGGGGAGACACATGAACCGTGTACCCTAATAAACCACCTGAAGTTAATTGTGTAGGCTAGTTTAGCGTCGGCATTACCTTATTTTTCGTGACTTCACTTTCGTACTATCATGAGTTCTTACGTCGGATGCGGAGATATCTAACAGTAGCTTCTAACATCGTTCACCAGTGTTTTGCTGACACGTGTTTTCTATCCGCAGATTTTGTGCCCTACGTGTTCCAGTTGATCAGTGTGCTACTTGAGCGTTACCCGTTCTCGGAGACTGTGTTCGATTCGTGCAAATCGCCTCAAATGGCGACCGCCCCACGTCCGTCTGTTTCGTCACGTCCTAGTCCGCCGTACTGTGCACTACTACCTCGATTACTCGTTCCATCTTTGTGGGAACAACGGGGCAACGTGCCAGTCTTATGTCGACTGATGCAGTCGTACGCATTGCACGATATGGAAAATGTGTTGACCACAAACAAGGTTTGTTAGTCACTGTTTGCCTCATCTCATTTCTTAGCGCACAATGATTACTGCCATATTCCGGCCAGCGTTTGACCGTTATCCACTTCCCCTCACTCTTCTCATAGCTTATTTTGGTGTTCCAGTGTTACTGTAATTAGTCGGGTCTTCGTGAGGTCTCGGAGTTTGTTATTATGCGTCAAAATCATCCTCATCGCAGCCCACATTTGTAGGGCATATCCTAGGTAGTCAGCAAGTCAAGCATTAAAATTGAGCCTCAGGTTGAAAATGAAATATCTGGAATGATTGATGTTTGACCGGCAGTGGTCTAGGGGATTGAGCGTCTCTCATCAAAAAGGTCAGAGGTTCAAAACCCAGTTTGTAGATGATTCGCTACCACATGAGATTTTGTCAATCTTTAAAATATCCATATGACCGTTTTTCATTCTGTCCGTTATATTCCTATTTTCATTATCTGTTAATTTGTGATGTTACTTCCCAGTCGGAATTCTGTTATTTTGATATCCATATCATACATTTCGTTGTTCAGACACCGGTGATCATACACGTCTACATGCACTATCCATATCCAGAAAAGAACTTGCAGCTCACTTGGATCCTCACTCAACGACACAGAATAGTTCGCATATTCGGAGTCAAACAGTTTCTTGTCTGAACAAATATCATTACCACTATTCTCACACGATGATAGAACGACCTTCATAATCATCTCAGTCATAGAGTCAGAACGAACGAATGAGAGTGGACAATTCTTCGCGTGGTGAACTCGGGTGGATCGCCATAAACATAAACTCGCTTTCGACTGTTCGAATGTGAAAATTAGAAAAGCGAAGTGAATTCCTCTGGCACAACCTTCAATGCGGTCATTTCTCAGGTTCATGCTCCAAACACGTGATGTTGAAGTTTGATCTGACTATCTTCATGTCTTTCAAGTACTCATGAACAGCAGCTGTTAGAAAGACCAAACTATCCTCACTTAGGTGATTTGACATAAACGAAATGGTTTCCGATCTTCCCTGAAAATGTAATGTTTCTTAAAGCCTACAGGATTCAATTGGCGTTTCAGCTGGGTCTGCACGCAAAATGTGAAAACAAAACACGACAAATAAGACTTCTTTTCTTCTCTTATTTACAGCTATCTGCAATGCTTGGCGTTTATCAGCGTTTGGTGGGTTCTACGTCACATGATGTCCAGGCGTTCGCTTTGTTAGGAGCACTGATTGTGTCCGCACCGAAACAGGCACTGGAACCTTTCTTGCAGCAGGTATTTGTGGTGATTTTCCGTCGACTTCAGTTGTCTAAAACGGAGAAGTTCATGAAGGGTAAGGGATTCCATTGCAATTTCTCTGCGAATAGTTTCCGAATTTTTATCTGTTCGGCAAATTTTGTTTGCCTTCTCATTCATTCTCCCAGTGTCATCATCTATTTTCTTTGATTTATTTTGACTCCATTTGTCGGACAGCGTTCGTCGTGTTCCTCGCTCGGTTCATGTTGGTTCATTCACCGAACTATTTGATCAGTTTAGTTGACGGGATCCAAGCTCAACTGTTCCGTCGTGTCCTGGAAAAAGTAATCGTTCCATTCGCTAAAGTGGCGATCTCTACGCTGCCATACAGCGTCGTGGGATTGGGAAGTGAGTGACACTGCGCTTGTTGGCTTCTTTTTAGTACCTATGCTGTCAGTGAGATATAATGACAAATGATTTCTCGAGTTTCTGGTTGCTAAGCTTGGCGGTCCAATTTCAAACAGTATGACACTTCCATATTTAAATTAGTTCGACAAATTTGACACAAAATTTTGCAGCACATCGAACAACGGGAACTCTTCAGTGCTCGAAAATTCGCTTCGCGAAACGTGAAATCTGGACCAGTGAGATAGTATTCCATCAATTGCATCTCAAGATTTGGTTTTCGGTTTTGGTTGAATAGTTATTTTGTTGACACGTGCAAATGTGAATCACAAGCACCATGCAAATACTTTTTGTCGGTTGGCAGCTAAGTGTTCACTCATCTTCAGTGAGGATTTTCTACCAATCCGTGCGGCCAAACTATCTTTCCTGTTGGGAATTGCTATTGCTTTGGACCAGCCATCATCTTCAGGAGACAAAGTAGTCACATACAATGTATTTGTCCTATTCTGTGTGAAAACCGGAATTTTGAAAATATTCCACTCATGCGGCGAGACCACACCTTGACGTGGTGTGACGGCTCGCGTGCCTCCATGATCCAACGAGCTATACAGGATGGCTTATCTCAAGCCGAAGATCCAATCATGCCTGGAAGGTCAATGGGTAGAGGCCTGACGAAGTAGTCTCCTGGTCCTCCAAGTTAGGGGTTGATCTAAGTTAGCAGCTCAGTCGTAAAAACGAGTGGAAGACTAATTGATCCAAGTAGATGGGCGCCCACTCAGCTATTCCCCGCTGCCTTGCGGTCAGGTTCTTGTCAGAACCAAAGACTTTGGTTGAGAACCCTAATCGTTCTTGTTTAGCGGCTGGACTCCCTAGAGGTGCCCGTCCATTATTCTCCATGAGTTACACGCCACTCATACGAATTCCTGACCATTGTCCCATTTCATTTTAGAAAATCTAAACGCGGCGCAGACCGCTACATTGCGTACCCAGTGGCGCCAAACTAGTCTCGGTCTAATTCGGCTGGTCGGTGAAGCGGACGCCATAGTCGCACCAGACGCTCTTTATCACGATTCATGGGCCCCACTTGTTGGCCAGGTTGTGGCTGGAATATCAACTGGACCTGGTCGCAACAGCGGTGATGTTGCAGCAATTGAAGCGGCGATCCGTGCGGTTGGAGAACCAGATATTGTTCGAGATGAAGAAAGATTCCAAGAAGTGGATACAGATATGTGTAAGTTTGATGATTGATGTCTGTATTTTGCAAATATCTGTTACCTACTGATCACTCGGATGGCTTATCTCAACTCGAAGATCCAGGCATGCCAATAGCCCGAGTACCTCCAACATCCTTTCTGCAGGCATTGAATCAAAAGTTTAAAGTGGTTGGAACATGTTTTGCGCATGCCCACAGAACGCTTGCTTCGTTGTACGCTGTTCTAGGCAGGCAATGACTGGAGGACGGTTCGAGGTGGCCAGTCGATGACATAAACTAAAAGTATGAAGGCTTTAACCAATGGACTGGTTTGCATAGGTGCAGTTAGACTACCGGATTGGGGTCCACGAGATGCCCGGAAGCGATGTTCGGAAACAATAGGTGATATGGTTCGATGCAACAGTCAGTGACATTCTTGCATTAGAAACCTTTCTTCTTCTGTGTTGTTCTTCAACCTGATATTCATCAATCGATTTCTCATTATTCCCCGTTCTTTTTCTGTTAGAACAAATGATGCCATGAGGTAGTAACCACAACCAGAGCACGTTGACACAAGATTAACGGTTGTCCAAATTGAATTGAACGAACTCGGAGACGCTCCTCTTCAATATTCATGGTTTAGAGAGCACAAAAATTAGATGATTTATCGTCAGGATTTGCGCCGGTCAAGTGAACTAAGTGGTTGCTACCTGTGAGGTCGGAGTTTCTAATTTTGAATTTGCCCACCATTTTAGCGATAGGCAGCGATTCAGAATTGCCAGGTTGGGTACCATATCTAACCTGTTGATATCTTGTACGATCTCAACTCCTGTCGTTTGGAAAACGCGACGGCTGTTGACTTGGGGTTTCAACCATCAACTGTTTCTGGATGCTGGGAGCTTCAGATGCTCAAATTTCCGGTAAGCCGCGTGGCATGCACCCTCTTCAAGTAAGCGATGGACGCAGATCTACCACTTCGCTAGTAGCTGCAAATGGCGGGATTACCGCTTCCGTCAAGCGTTAATCTGTACCAAGCTGTCCATGTCTTTTGGCAGGCACTATGCAGTGTCGATTGGACCGCGACAGGCTCAATCAATTTTCTGAAACATGCTGAAAGAAAAGCCAGAACAGTTCACGTCTAATAAAATTCATGAGCAGTGGTCGCTTACTAGGAATGCCTTGCATGATACTAGCTTAGCGTTTTGTGGTCCGACCCATCGTGTTGTGAAATCCTAAGTTTTTGCGTCTTCTTGGGATTCATCAGGCCATTCCCGCTGATAGCGACCATAATGAAACACGGCTTGTAACGAGACGCGAACTCAATTCAACCTGGAGT
Source organism: Fasciolopsis buskii (assembly GCA_008360955.1). Classification (NCBI taxonomy): domain Eukaryota; kingdom Metazoa; phylum Platyhelminthes; class Trematoda; order Plagiorchiida; family Fasciolidae; genus Fasciolopsis; species Fasciolopsis buskii. The sequence continues at coordinate 13,484 of LUCM01011155.1, read as the reverse complement.
AGGAAGATCTGGTGGTCTCGTGTATCCGATGTGGAACATGCTACTGCTACGGGATATTCCCGCAAGCTTTTTCACTTCATCCGAGCTACTGATAAGAAAGCGTTGGGTGTGGGCGAAGCGAACTGTGAAGATGGAGGTCTTCGATCGCTGGCATCTACGTAGTATCGCTAGGATTGGATGGACTGACCGCATGAGTGATGTGAAGGTTAGGAATCTAGTATTAGGTGCTGGTTCTGAGAACACTATCTCACCATGTGAGGCTTTGTGGGCTACGTTGATTAGGTCATATGTTGCGTATGGCGAACACCACATGGTATATTTTGCTTTCATCCCACGAAGTAACAGAAGCCACGTGGAGGTGAATAGGTCAGTTGGCAACGTAGAATGGGGAAATGTACAATGAACTTAGGTAGGTTAGGTGTCTTACGTCTTCATCGTTGGGGTCTCAAATACCTGTGAACCAGCTGACTGGAGACACTGAAGGATATGGCAACGAACTATGAACAACGGTGACTGTTAGGCTGCATTCCATATGTGCATGTCCACTCCCTGTCTCCTTTGTGTGCTTATTCTTTCTGTAGACAGCGGTCAATGAGGCTTTCCCTGCTGTTTAACGCTGAGTGATGTTGATGGCGATGGTTCGGCTATCTGGGCGGTGCACTTTGAAGCACAGATTAGCTGACCTTCAGCATCAGCCGGTTCCATAGATATTCCGGCACACGTCCTGTGACGTTTCAACAAATCCACTTTCTGAAAAGGCAATCCACAAATAGATCCGAGTCTGATGACTTCGAATTGTCGGGCTCACACTCCCATTCCCAGCTGTACCTACGTATGGGGAGGAATGGTACAGATGGGAGAGCTTCACATTTTGTTCTCGAAAGTCAAATATTCGGAGAAAATCTCTTCGTGTTAGTAATCGATTGTTGTTTCCACCTTTGACAGGGCTTGCACAATGAACGCGCCAACCGCAGGGGCACTAACCTAGTCTCTTTAGCGTTAAAGCTGCTGGTTTTTGTCATCCTTCGCATGCTGCACAACACACAGAAAGAACGAATTCGCGCAGAGCTGGTTAGATTTCCCGCCGAGCTTCACTCTCGGATAGCTGTTAAACCGCCGTTTTACTTTCCAAAGGTCGACGATGTTTATTTTAAAAAATCGGACAAACCCTCGACTCCATTGATAGGTCTGTTTTTTGACACTGTCTGTACCTAAAACAGTTGTCATCATTACCTCGGATCACTTTGGGGATTATGACCATCTTTCACCACCCTTCGTCGTCTCCATTGGAGTACGGCAACTTTGTACTAGATGGTTTTCTACAAAACGTATCCATGGAAAACAACAAAGGCTGAACCGTTGGGCTGAGCACTTCAAGGACTAGTTTAGCTGGCCGCACCCTAACGTATTTAGGTCGACATCTGCAGCTGGGAATACTTGACTCCCAACGGAAGTGAAAGTGAAGTCGAATATCCGACTTCTGAAGAAGGAAAAGGCAGCCAGTCCCGACGAACTTCCCTCAGTTCCTTTCGAACTGAACGGAGAACTTCTGGTGAAATCATTCACCTCCTTAGTTCGTTGTTTTGAAAGATGAACTTACCACGTTATTGTGGGGCGAGTCACTGATTGTACCCATCTTCAAGAAGAGCACACGGAGTAACTGTAGCAATCATCGGGGGATTAGTTTAATTCCGATAGTTACCAAAGTATTAGCTTCGATAATGCGAGAGTAGCATCCGCGAACAGCTGTCCGGATTTCGGCCAGGTCGAGGTTGCATCGACCAGACATCCAGTTATCGGCAATTACTCGGCCTACGATCATAGTCTTTCTGGATTTGATAGGGGCGTTCGACTCAGTGGATCGGACAGCGCTGTTCAGTGCTCTTCACCGAAAGGGTATGTCAGCGAAGTTCGTAAACCTGTTGTGAGCACTGTATTTGCTTGCCTATGGTCGTGTGAGGGTATACGGGGAACTATCAATTTCACTCGAAACGACAAGTGGCGTTCGACAAGGGTGTCCCATCTCTCCATTCTTGTTCAACTTCGTCATGCACGAGGTGATGGAAGATGCTTTAGATCTTCTGAGTGTAGGACTCGAAGTCGGAAGTGTAAGGTGGCTGTGAGATTTAGATTACGCAGATGACGTTATGTGCCTGTTTGAATCCGTGGACAAGATACAACGCGCACTGGACACGATGTTTGTAGCTCGGTTCGGCATTTGCTTTGCACCTTCGACGTGTAAAATGTTACAGGACTGGATGATAGTAGCCTCGAACTTGATACTGGATGGACAGGAACTAACAATTGTGGACCGTTTCACCTACCCTGGTAGCTGCGTGTCCAACGATGGTAGCTCGGGAGTGGAGGTGAATATGCGCATATCCAAGACTCAAGCATCTTACACTGGACTGAAGCACTTGTGGCGTCGGCCTGATATTTCACTGAAGTTGAAAGCTTGTGTGTTCTGTGCCGTAGTGCTCTCAGTTCTGTTGTGTTTGCGAGACAAGGAGTATGCGTGTGGGAGATGTCCGCCATTCGGTTGTCCACGTAGTACGGCTAGGATTGGATGGAGTGATCGGGTGAGTAATATTGCAAGTTAGGAATCTAGCACTAGGTCATAGTTCCGAGGAGCTTAGTAGACCTCGTTGTTTGAGTCACGTATCGCGTACGGTGAACTCTTGTCTGCTACACTGTGCCCTCCCACGGAGTGTAAGCCATGTGGAGGCCAACAGATAACGTGGCAACGTGGAGTGAGAAAATGTACAGAGAACGTAGGTAAAGGTGTCTCATGTCTTCGTGGTTGGGGTTCGAAAGACTCGTCAACTAGCTGGTTGGAGACTCAGGGAAACGGCAATGAACCGCAAACAGTGGCGATCGTGTTGTCATTTTCTATCGAATCAGAATGATTGAAATTGTGTTTGTACAGTTAGACTGTGTTCCATGTGTTAGCTGCTACAGCGTTCCCACCTGTATAGGTGCACTCCCTGTTCCCCTTGGATATTCACTCTTTTTATGGAAACATGTGACGTTTAAAAGGCGGTGGTCATTGAGGCTTGCCTTGCTGTTTAACACTGAACGATGATGATGATGATGATGATCCCACTGGGATATCCTGATACAGTTCTTGATTTACACCTTCAAATTGCAGGGTACTTCTTAAAAAGTGGCAGGAGCCTGTGCCTGCACTTGCTTTTTGTGGCAGTCAGTTGTTGGTAGTCATTAGCTTTAAGAACCTCGGGCGTTTGATCGGCGCTAATGGAAGTAATGAGAAAGAAGTCACATCACGAATAGGAACAGCCAGAGCAGCTTTTGCTTGCTGGCAAGACTTGTGTGGGTCGTCAGAATATCCGTTTTTCATCAGTACGTTGGTCTGCAATGCCGCAGTTCGCGATGCTCTCGTATTTTCAAAAAGCAATGCAAAACACATTGAAGAGTCCGGATCCACTGACCAACAGTGCATTGCTCCATGATTTGTGGACAGAAATATACACTGGCGAGGTCTTGCGAGACCTTGGGCTTGATTTGACGGAGGTTGTAAGCAAAATGTTCGGTGTTGCGTTCTAAGCATAGGTCGAAATTCCGTGAGACCACCAGTTTTGCTGAGGTGCGGTTATTCTTGATGACTTCTGTTGCTCATGCATTAGAAGCTCGAAACGTCCTCGAATGACATTTTGCGACTATGAACGCAATGAAAGGAATTTTTCTTCGGATTGCAAAGCAGTACATGATTAACCGATGCCAGAAACATGACCAAAATATATGCGGCAGTTTTTTTCTGGCCTAATATGCAAGGCCTTTTTGCTTTAAGGCTATTTTGTTTTTATGAAATAATTCTCCATGTGATATCATCGCTCAACTCACCATAAAGAAACCATGGAAGCACTGTACAGCTGTTTCGTTCTTGTTAGGGATCATCAGCAATGCATATCCACCGCGCCCGAGCTGGGGCGCGAACCCTGGACGAACGATTCTGAATCGAACACCTTAGCCATTACACTACCGGGCGCGGTGGATATGCATTGCTAATGATTCCTAACAAGGGTGAAACAGCTGTACAGTGCTTCCATGGTTTCTTTATGGTGAGTCGAGCGGTGATATCACATGGTGAATTATTTCATGAAAACATTCAATCCCCTACTACTAACATGCTTTGTTTTTATTGCTCATTTTAACGCTTCACCCGGTCTAGTCACTTGCTTTATGTACCCAGTAACTTAGCTTACACGGGACGAGTCAGCATCCATTAGGTTGGAGGCTGCTCAACTTGAGAGGACAGTGAAACTTAATCTGGAAACAACAGTACCATGGGAACTACTGCGGAAGAGGGACACGGTTCTGAAGAAAGAAAAAAGAATAGGCATTTTTATATTGGTCTTATCAGACATTGACTTTTCTCACTCCAGCCTGACATCGATTATCTACTACGATACATGTGTTTCCCCGGGATTTAATTTGTTGTGTCAAGAATGTGCATGAAGAGTCCAGAAAGACATCACAACTGTGGTTTGCTGTTAATTCATAGTCGTTTTTTTCTGAGCCAACCTTAGGAATGGGAGGAGAATGCCACCAGAATAGGTATAGACTCTAAGTAGTGGGGAAATTTTCCCAGAAGCATACGACTGGTGTTTACAGGTATAAGGATATTTGAACAGGTGTGCAGGGTACGCATCCTTGGCGAGCGGTAATAACCACGAAACCAATCGCGTGCTTTTGAGGCGATTTCGTTCACTCACTCACATACTGTTTGCAGTTAATGCATACACATACCAAGACGTGACCAGGATTCCAACTTTTAACCACAAATCCGTAAGAGGACGGAGAGAGGGAGGGTCAAGGTATTCGTAAACCTGTGGGAATTCGTGACTTTAGTCCGAATTCCGACCAGGAATTCAACCTTCCTATGGTTTCCGGTAAATTAGTTGACCGAGAATTTTACTCGTCACACTTGCTAGAATGAAATTTCACACGGAGAAGTACGGGATGATAAATATTTAGTGGTTACTGACCACCGCTGTTATTCCAGTTTCAGAGGAGCATTCAGTAGATAAAGTCCTATTCCGTCCCCGGATACTTTTGTGGTTGGCTAATCCAGACGCACTCAGATCCCCTGGATGACATCGTGAGTAGACAGTTCAGCATTCCAGTCCATCACAGTTGGGTCGCGGCGTTACTGGTGCTGAAATCAAACTAAAAGAGTCTTGTGTCCATGGTTGAGTCCTATGTTTTCAATTTCTGACCGTTGCAAATGGTTCTACAGATCTATCAATGTTGGCAGATCAAAAGTCACGAAATTCGTCCTTAGCTTCGATTTCATTCTTCCCCTTTGGGTTCAGCGAGTCAGACTAGTTGTCAGCTGACGTATGGCATCCAACCGCATCCTCAATTATGGCCTGATTACTCGGATCCACGCATTTTCCTGGCGAAGACGTTGAGTCATGTGACCGGAGTGTATCCAAATGTGGTGAGTCTTCATATTTTTTGATTTGTAAGAATTGTTCACCACAAGCGACGTCAGCCGAATATACACTAAGTCTAGGATTTGTATATTCCGATGATAACAAACATGAATTCTGAATATTGAATGATGGTCCAGTTGTTCACGTGTTGATCACCTCAAAACGCTTAATAGTAACTTGGATCTCCGATCACAGTAGTAGGTAAACAGATCCACTAATGTCTGACTCAGCAACCCGTTTAATCTATTTCAGTCTTTTGTGGCTCATTACTGGAAGTCTTGAGGTGTGCTTAGTAGCAAATACTACCAGTACATTGTTCTTGTCCGTAGTTTAACGCGCCAGCAACACAGAGCTGCACCGATGGTAACCGATGGCATTTATCATCAGCTACACCAGTTACTCATTTTTGAGCTGAACTATCCTTTTGCATTGTGTGGTCTTTACGTTGGTTGGTTTTGGGTAATTTTTCTCGTTCTGGTAATTTGTTACATGCGATTAAATTCAAACTTCCTTCTCTTCATTCATAGCTCTCGACTGCCCTGAATACCACTCTAGACAGTCAGGTGGCGGTTTGTCTACAGGATTATCTGAATCGTTCGGGCATGACGTTGCATTAGCGGTGCGAAACCCATGGAGACTGATCCTATGGTTGCGATTCCGTCAACCATTCTCCCGGCTCTTTTGCCTACTGACAGACGCGCACAAATGCATTCTCATTGGATGCATGCGGTGGCCACTTTTTCTATAAAGAAACCAGTTGTCTGTTATGTATGTTCTGATTCTTACTGATGCAACTTTTGCTGATATGTTCATACCAGTTGAACCGCGCAAACAATCAGAGTTTACAAGATCTATGTTTATTATTGACCGGCTTTTTTTAGAGAAAATCTTTGATACATGCAGTTCACACGGATTGTTCCTCGGGGTTCTAGGCGGGTGGGGTTTTGCAACCAGTCGATCAGTTCTGCGATACTAGTATAGGTCCCACTTTAAACAAAATTCACCTGTCTGCAAAAGAACTGAAGAAAAACGGTGCGCTGTAAGATTGTTCCCACGTTAGAATAATCAACATTGAACTCCAGTGAACGAGATGGACAAATTTACTTTACACGCCTCGGCATTGAATAATTCGTAAGAGTCCTGTCTCATCACTGAAAGTCCGATGCGCACTACAGAGGGCCGGTAGCATGAATCTTAAGATTTCGAGTCAGATGCGACCATAAACCCAGTTTTGGAAACGGATTGCTATTAAAGGAACTGACGGTGGTCAGATTTAAACTTCTAGGAGCTGACATCGAAATCCAGGGGTTGCTACTAGGCAAGACGTAGATTACAAGTAGTGCGAGAGCTCTGCTCCCTGCACTGTGTCAACTCACGGATGAGTACTATCGCGCTTTTAGCTTTGTTAAAAATATAAAAAGTTCATATGACTTTTAAGGCTGAGGGCTAGTAGGACAGAACAGCAAAGGCGTTGAGAATCCATTTACAGGTACTGAAATTTCTAGTTCAAATTAATGCCTAAGTGCACCACGAGAACACATGACTGGCCGGATAAGGACAAATCTAAAAACTGCCAACTAACGTCGATCGTTCGTCATACGGCTAATGTAAAACAATAGTAACAGAAAACCAGAAAACAACCAATTAGTTTCATAAGTGTTTGTGCAATTATCCCTGTGCTAATAGCTCAATCGAAATACACGAGTTTGTGTGGTTCCGTGAGTGGGTACGGATTCTGAACTGAATATTTGGGCGCATGGCACTTCGGTTGGTCTACGGCTACAGTGTCTTTTACATTTATGCCCGCAAGTGAACCAATACAGATAGACACCGGTCCTCCGTCAGAAGTGAAGGCCATCAGAGCGATGGGTTCCCATGAAAGACATAAGACAACTAAACTAGATGAACTGTCTTCGTCTTTCTTCAAAGACGGCGCTGGAGTGCTAACATCCGAATTAACAAAATCCCTGGGACCAATCTGGATAGGAGATTACTGAGAACGGAGATGAATGGCTCGTTTTGTGAAAACCACAGAAGGATTATTTCGGTAAGCATCACATCGACACTGCTCGTGGGCATTTTCCTCCGTTGAATACCCATACTCGTGAGGGTCAAACTGGTTTCCGACGTGGCCGGCGCTGCATTGATCACATTTTTACTGTGCGGATGATATTATGCTACTGAGTGGAGATCTGAGTTGCCGGTTTATTTCGATCGTTTGAAAAATCTCGCAGAACACTGGAAACAAAACAACGTGGTGAACAAATTTGCTCCCAATTATTCGTACTCATGCCATTAAATAACAATAAGTACGTTTGGTAATGGACTAAGGGAACTGTTGGTTTGCAGTCACATCAGTTCACAACTCTAAGAATGTATGTGATCAATTTGTCACACGACCAGGCTGTGGACCACATGTTGGATGCTGACAAGTGGGCCAGAAAAGTCTAAACGAATTGTTTCTGAGCGCGCAGAGGAAGGCTATGCAAACGAAGAACACGACTTCGGCCGTGTTCAAGATGCGACGTCTGACAGCTCTTGACTGTTTGCACCTAACTTTGCGGATGTTGCGAAGAACACTTGTCACGTTCACCGAATGATTTGACTCGACAAGGTGTGAACACACCTTGCTAGTAATTGTCTTAATTGTTCCTGTGTTCAACCAAGCCGGGTAGTGTTCACGAACGAGATCGGACAAACGCCTCTCCTGAGTGGGTGGTGCTATACGGTCACAATCAAGACCCGAACACCAACGTGCCCTGGTCGCATTCAAGAGACGCACATCTAGGTGCTTGGCATGGAGTCTAATACCCACATCCTCGGGCATTTCAAACTTTCTTTGAAACTCAAGATAGCTAAACACGCCAACAATCACAAGCAAAACTTTTCCTCGTATGCAGATTGATCTGTGGAGACGGGTCATAGGGTAGAGATGAAAACCATACAGTTGTTCTTATTAGGCAGTCATCGCGATATCATACTGGATCACTTTAGTTCTTGGAGTGGGATTCTGGGATGGAGGCACCTAAGGCCTGCAGTATTCCTCAAGGCAGTTTTTTTCCATTGGGGCGGCTCTGGTTGTTCCTTATTGCAGCCCGAACCATATTGTTTATTTATGTCGACAGTTTTGTTTCAGCAACACTGTGATGCAATACATGGATTCTATTTCGAACAGCCCATGTTATTGATGACAATCGATTTTCTGATATAGACCCAAGTTTAGGACGCTGACGTGGCTAATCCATTACGGTGCGGATCTGAACCGGAAGACGTTCCAATTATTCTATTTAAAGCCAAGGAATGACCAGACTTTGAATACCAACACAACCTGATTTCCCATACCAATTTTTTTTATTTTTCAACGTAGCCGCTAAGACAGTAGAGGGGGGAAGCGATAAATAAATCTTTCCTATAAGAAAGTGATGAGGACCTTGCCGGTGGGAAATTCAAGTTGACCGTTTTATAAATACGAAGGCATTGAGGCATACTTCAGAGTATTCGATGCCGATGAAAGTTAATCAGCAAGTGATACGGAACTGTATTGACTACTGTGGAACGTTTCGTTCCCGGGATTGGAAACCGACAGTTTGGCCCAGAATGACGTGTTTTAAAGAAATCAGCCGATCTGTTTGAGTGAGATATCGTTTGCCGTTGTTTTGGTCAACACAACTGACCTTAACAACTTATCGTGGGACATATCACGGCACATTTGCTTTTCTCACTGAATAGGGGCGAGGAATTAGGGGCATTAGAGAGGCCACAGTATATAGGTAACTTGCCGAGAGTGGCAATACTCAAAATGACCCTTACCAGGATTTTACATGCCTTCAGGGTTGTGGTCACTAGAGTGAGGATATAACACATTTTAGACCACTACATTGAATATTTCGGGAGAGGAGCCATAACCAAAAGGATGTCGGATGGGTAGGCAGTTAGGAATCGAATTAATGATTTCCACGCCGAGGCCAGAACGTGGTGTTAAGGTCGATCGGTCTTGGACTTAAATTTTACAGAGACAGATCTACGTCATCATTCGGAAGAGTCCCATAGCAACAGAGTAAAAACAGCCGCAGCTACCGGAACCGCTTGTTCGACAGCGGCGTTATTTTACTAATTGATGGTTTGCTATGGTATCCTCAGCAGGGTCAATAAGCGAACACCCAACTCTCAGCACGGGACTACACCTTGACGTGGTGTGACGGCTTGCGTGCCCCCATGATCCAACGAGCTATACAGGATGGCTTGTCTCAAGCCGAAGATCCAATCATGCCTGGAGGGTCAATGGGTAGAGGCCTGACGAAGTAGTCTCCTGGTCCTCCAAGTTAGGGGTTGATCTGAGTTAGCGGCTCAGTCGGAAAAACAAATGGAAGTCTAATTGATCCAAGTAGATGGGCTTCCACTCAGCCACACCGCGCTGCCTTGCGGTCAGTTTCTTGTCAGAACCAAAGGCTTTAGTTGAAGACGCTGATCGTTTTCCCGC
>LUCM01011154.1:343834-354369 GCA_008360955.1 Fasciolopsis buskii | reverse complement strand
TATGATTCGTGACACGTTTATATCCGATAGTCAAATGAAATTGTAAAGGGTGGTTTGGATGAATTAACATCAGAGCCGGTTTATCGATCCTAATTCTAATTAATGGCCGAGATTGGGTGGGATTGCAAGCATTTTGAGTGATAGAAGTTCAGCAGTCAGGGCTAAAAATGTGATATGGATGGTTAATTGTCCTCGTGCAGTTTATACGAGCAAGCATCTTTGCAAGAACAGTCATTAAGGCAAACAGAAAAGTACGAGTCAACCGCTCGATGACGAATTGGTAATTGAACTTTGAAGGGTAAGTAAGGGCCTTCAGGCAGCTGTGTGGCCATGCAACAGATTGCAACTGCTTGGTCGAAAAAGTCTTGCTGACATCATGAATGATCCAGCCAGTATCCCTTTTTAGTCTTGGTTTCTCATAGTCTAGATTTACGCCATATCGTCGGACATATGTGAAACAATCTTATCAGTACTATCGTTTTCTAGGGGATTTGCAATTACTTGGGTTAGATTACTCTGAATTGTTCCAAGTAGTTTTTAATCATGTAACCACCGACCAGTTAGCCAACTGGTTTACTCACTATGTTGTTTTGTTTTCTGCTATAGTTAATCTTAGACTCAGACTTACTGGTCTAATGTCTCATCATTGACTATTCTCTGATTATTCTGCTCCTCTCCAGGTAGCTACACTCATTACACCATGTTGGCCTCACATGAACGTGGATCCGTTTCAATCAAATCATCTTCATCAACATCATCGTCTTCTTCCTCGTCTTCGTCGAAACCTGTCGATAATGTACAGTCGAAAAGGAACATTGTATCTAGACCAGCTACCGGTGATACCAAGCCTATCCGAATAGGCGGTCATGATAGATCGGATTCCTACTCACTCTCATCGGTTGATGTTATGGATTCGAATGACTTAAAGTATATGGACGACAGCACGTCGTCCTCTTCTGCGTCATCCATCTCTGGTGGAGTCGATCTTGGCTCTTCTTCGGCGTCCACTGTTTCCACTTCACCAACCACCGCTCAGTCTTCCCATTCTCAAGATACGCTCAAATTGGGCACGCGATCACCTCTGGCGTTTCCTCTAACTAATGGTTCAGGTGGTCCTCCCAGTTCTAGTTCCACATCCCCGCGTCCAAATATTGCTTCGGTAGTTAATGATAGGCAACCAGATATTGCCTCACGGTGCTCGGCCCCAGTACATCGACCTACTTACATGGCTAAACCTTCTCGGATTCCCGTGTTGACCAGCCTAGGGCGAATGAAATCTTCAGATGCACGAAACGGATCCGAAGCTGTTTCTCATTTCCCTCTTTTTATTAATGATAACAGTGGTTCCGAAAACCATTCGCCTACAGATAGTCCAATCAGTACCTCTCCGCGTACCCCAGTCAGAACGGATTCTACGGACCCCAACGGTTTCAGTTCCTTGGAGCCATCAGTTGAATCAGATGACGCATATTCACACAAGGTATTTTGCACGCATCCTAGAAACTGTTGCTTTTTTCCTTCATATAATCGAACTAATTCCAGTTTCAACTCTGGTAAAATCGCCGATCTGAACTGGGTTTCTTTGAGATGACATTTTTCAGTATATTGGTGCACCAGCCCCAATACCTAAGACATTAGTAATTTGGATATCATCAGATCAGTTTGCTTCCAGTTGGTGTTTTTTTTTCTCGTGAATATGCAGTAGTTAGAATGTATGCTGTTAACCTCATAAACAAAATGCTGTTTCTCGGGAAAGACTGTATCCAGAATCTCTGCTTTTAACATATCTGTTTTTGGACTAGTCAACAGGCATGCTTTTCACGAAAAGATACTTATTTTGGTAAGCTTGTTAGTTCCTCCAGTCAATTTCAGTTTACGCAAGCTTGTTGTCAAATCAGCTCATATGATAGTTTGTCTTTCATGCACTTCCGTAGGATAGTCATTTATTTAGCCCAGATGGGCGTATTTTGCAGAGGCAACAGTTGGACTAAATGGGACACTGTAGAATCATGTTGTTAGGCAGAGTTGTTTTAGTTTGGGGTTTCTAACTTAACGAAAACCGATGGTTGTCGTTCATTCGTAGAGAATCCTAACGGCTGATCAAACCAACGGATTTTCGACGGTTTTTGCCACCACTATCGAACTAGCTGTCGTAAGTTAGGTGCATGGAAAATCTTGCCGTATTAATGGAAAAGTGAATTTTTCAAATTCATCATCTCATTAGAATTAATGCTTGGGTTGTCTTCATGCGTTTCTCATTTGTGCTATCGGCATTATCCGGTAAAAACGAAGAGATGTTGCTCGCTAGACGAAATGGTGTCATCTATGTTGACGTCTAATCCTTCGTTTGTTGTTATGGTAAATCTAGTTTAGAGTTTTCTGTCTTCTTTTCCGTTCCTTGTGAGGTGGACCTTTGTAAAAAGTATTTTTTTGGTAATCGTGCTCAACATCTGTCATTTGCCATTGGCGTGAAAATCGTCTCCACATTTTCTTACGCGCTCCTGACGGTTTGTTTTCCTGCGAACGTATCTGGAAAGTGAAGAAGGATAAACAATCGACTTTGGAATGGAATTATGGGCCCGGCGAACTCCCACTAGCGATATTTTGATTTTCCAGCTAGACTTTTCTGCAAGAGCCAACACAAAGTGAACAGTATTGTAGCGTTTATATTGAGTAGTTCGGATTTGCCCAATTGCATTATAAATTTTTGAATATAATCCCATTTTTACGCATCGATTGGTCAGGATCTATACCGACTGGGGTACATGGACGTTTCTGTACAAACGTATTCTGTAGAGAAATGTAGAACTAGTAACAGAATTAGAACGAGCGTGTAAAGGGTGGGGTAGATCCTAACGCGTTACTGGCGCATTGGGACCAACAGGACTACGTATGGTGATCGAGAGGCTTGCTCGACGGGACATATTTTGGGAGAGGCAAACACGACTGAGTCAGTGTACTGTACTTTGGGTCCTATTTGGAGTGGAATGATGATGACTGGTCGCCAACAACGAGAAATTAGGAAGTGGGAAAGGAACATAGTTGTATATGAAGATGTATATATGCTGTGCAGTAAATAAAAATAGAAGTTTATTGTTGCTATTGTTACTAAATTTGTGATGATTGGGCCTCAAGATGGGCAACACTAAAACTGCGTATATCCAAGGCTCGTGCAGCTTACGCTGGATTGAATCACTTGTGGCGTCGGCCTGATATTTCACTGAAGTTGAAAGGTCGTGTGTACTGTGCTGTGGTGCGTTCAGTTCTGTTGTACGATTGCGAGACGTGGAGTATGCGTGTGGGCGATGTTCGTCGGTTGGAGGTTTTCGACAACCGATGTTTACGTAGTATGGCTAGGATTGGATGGAGTGACCGGGTGAGTAATATTGAGGTTAGGAATCTGCTATTGGGTGCCACTTCTGAGAACAGCTTGTTTCAGCGTATGAAACGTAGTAGACTACGTTGGTTGGGTCACGTGTTGCGTATGACGAACACTCGTCTACTATACCGTGCCTCATTTTGTGTTCCTCCTAAGGAATGTAAGAAGCTATGTGGAGGCCAACAGATGACGTGGCAACGTGGGATGAGAAAATGTACAGCGAAGTTAGGTAAAGTAGGTGTCTCAGGCCTTCGTGGTTGGGGTCCGAAAGACTCATTGACTTGCTGGCTGGAGACACTGAAGGATATGGCAGTGAACCGTGAACAGTGGCGATCGTGTTGTCATTTTCTATCGAATCAGAATGATTGAAAACACGTGCGTTTGTACAGTTAGACTGTGTTTCGTGTGTTGTCTGCAGCAGCACCTTGTCTTTTGCCGCCTGTGTAGGTCCACTCCCTGTTCCCGTTGGATATTCACTCTTTTTATATAAACATGTAACTCTGGGGAAAGGCATCGGTCAGTGAGGCTTGCCTTGCTGTTTAACGCTGAACGATGATGATGATGATGATGACACGCGTCCTCTACACACTGTCTCTTTTGCTGTTAATTATTTGTAGTAAGAATATGAACACCACTTATTCCGTGGTTTATTCGGTTTCCCGTTATCTGATGATTTCTAATATCTCTCTCAGACAGAAAAATGCATGCATTCAAGTGAGTGTTTTCTTCATATTTTTTCTGTTTTGTTGGAAGCAACTGAGTCGTTTTGGATCGCATCGTCTAGACAATCGAATTGTCGCTTCGTGCTTCTTTGGCTAGGGTGGGGACGTGCGATGGTGATACGTGTGCACGCTTGTCCGCGTGCCCGTCCCGGTTGTCCGTTGATTGAACAAGAACTATCGATCAGTTAGCCTTTCTTCGATTTTCACGTCCTCCTATGTCTGATTGATAAGCGAAGCTCGATAATGGCAAGTAATCCAACAATAGATGGGAAACAACTTTCGGACTATTGCCAACACCGCTGCATCCAATCTCTATGGCTGCTAGTCCACATCAAGCGGCATTAATGGTACCGTAGGTTCTTACTGCTGGGCGGAATTTTGCTAAAAATTTCTACTTTGTCATCTGTGCGTATGGAATGAGTAAACCTTTCATCAAAACTATATTTAGAGAATGTCTTTAAATATGACTTCATTCCTGGCAGATACCTAAAACTCCTTCATTCAGTCTCAGATACGTTTGATTACCACTGTGTCTTTAGGCTTTATTAACATGACTGCTCTGTAGCTGGTTAATTGTTGGACAAGTTGGAAAACATAACGGACGATTTGTCAACAGTGATAAACTGCTTAGTTAAAGATAATATCTAACCATGCATGTTGCCTCCACGGGCAAATACCGAATTACCACTGATTCTTTCAGCGTTTTTATTTTCCGAGTTCTATCATGAGCTTGTTGAGGTGCTTTAACTGGACTGCTTCTTATCTGGATTATTATTCTAAAATATGATCTGTATTCAGATAACGTTAGGACGGACATTATCCTCCTATCTCAGTCTCCCTCCATGGTTGTTCATTAAAAAAGGAGCGTCAAAGTTCTCGGGGGAGTTTTGTGACGTTTCGGATCATGATTTCCATTGACAGTTTTCAATAACTGGTATTCGGTATGCTAAGAGTTCACATCGCGAATGTCAATTCAAGAATCTGTCGTAACCCGCTCACCAGTTAGGGACATTGCCTAATATTTTATCCTTGGCTGGCACATTGTTAGGATGCACAAGACCATTCGTGCGTTTTTATAAGTATCTCAACTATCTAGATTATTCTTTCTTTTCACTAATGGTTATCGTTCTTTCTGTCTGGTTATACTCTTATTATTTCACTTTTAGTTTGCCTCAGCTTGCTGTTTCGAGAGCCAAACACTGCAATTTGAGACCCGATCACCAGAAGTTATCAAAGTGCATGACCCCTGAACTACGCCACAGGGCTCTTGCACGGCGACGTTTTCCTTCTAAACTACGGAAGGCGTCATACCAGTACATGGCGGAATATACTTCTCTAATTAGTGATACATCGTTCGTCATTTTTTAAAAGAAATGTATTTTAAGCACCTATAGAACCTAAGTTTGTCTATTTAGCGCAAATGGCCTGCTGACCGATCAGCAGAGACCGTCGCACAGGGACACATTCATTTTCGAACAGTCTGACTAGGGTCAACATACAAATGCATCCATCCCACTCACCCTCCCCATCTTAATCGACCTTGGTTAAGTATACCAAATGCATTCCTTACCTAGGTCAGTTCGTTTGTTAGCTTTCCTTTTATTGCACACCAAACGACGTCAACCAGGGGCAAAGTAAACGGAACATGTCAGTTGCGAGTTAAAAGCATTGGATTTGTTGTCCGTTGTGTGAATGTGACGATGTTAGTTTAATTGTCATTGTACACGTTTTTGCGACAAAGTAATCGCACATGCACAACGAATGACCCACTCCACCCTCCGGATGCTTAAAGCTATCTAAATGACTGTCACAGAATTTTCCATCTCCAGCATTTTTCCTTACCATTTGAAATCCATTCATAGTTCATTTCCCTTTTAATATCTCCTGTCCTTCAAAGCTTCTTAGAGCTGCAAAATATATCTCGGCATTGGTAAACAAATATCTGTCTCTCAACCACTTCTAGTCATTGGTTTCACTCGTTTCAAGATGTCCGTAACTCTACGAACTGAATAATTTTTTTCTGCCGATCGATTAATTGGTCCTCAGCTGTGGTATTTATGGGTGCAATGGCCATTCGGTCGTGTTACTTGTTCGAAATTAGATGATTATATTATTTTTAGACACGTAATATGACTCGTTCACCTACTAAATCACTAATTGCCCTATTTCTGTAGATTTCCGTTGAGCGATAAAGTTATCCACATGGCGTTGCTTATTTTATAGGCAAAGGAGAAGTAGGAAGTATTTGAGAACCGATGTAAATCAATAATTGTCCCGAATCACGAGAAATGTGTTAGATACTACTGTGGAAATCTCAGAGGGGCTGATTTGGTGAGCATTATATCTGAACCACTCACGCGCATCATTCTCCACCGATTATCTAATACTCCCAAAAGGTGTGCACGCAAAAATCAATCAGTAGTCAAACTCAGCGTCAAAGAAAAACTTCTGTCGTGAAATTCTAATATGAATTTCGGACGTAAAAGGTATGCGCATGGCACAGGTTTTGCGTAAATTGAGGCCTTTTTAGTTAAAAAAAAGCTTGAATCGCCTAAACACAAAAATTAAAATTGATCCAGGTTTTTAATTGGTTCAGTTTCTTGCTTTATTGTGTTAATGAAAGATTTTACAGCGCCTTGCTCATTGTTTCGCTGGCGCGCTAACAGCGTAAGCATTTACCACGCCACGCTTAAATGGCCTTGAAGCAAGGTAAACTTTGATTTAAATCAAGATCCTTCCCAAACAAAACCTCGTGTTTGTGACCAAACATGATTACGGGACCCCAGTTAACGCAAAATATCCCGAATACTAAACAGTGAACTTCAGTCTAAACATGCAGGGCTAACATTTAGTAGAATATTCGATAAAATAAGTTGCTATTGCAAACTAGGGTGAGTCCTAAGATCGTTCTAAAATGTTCATAAAATTTTCACACTCCAATGGGATTTCATTTTTGTTGTTTAGACGTGTTCACCTCGACTACCAAGGTCACCTGTATTTAATTGCCCTTATTGCAGTCTACAAAATTGTTTATATAGAAATTGTAGTATTGGATGCGTGAAAAAATTTGCCCGGGGGCACACGACCGGTTTGGCTGTTATTGTCGCTCGTGAGGTATGCGTAGCCGGTGCTCTGTTGTCCAAATATCCGCATACTTGTACACTCGGAATTGGTATGTCTCACCAGAATCGAATTTGTTGCGTCAGGAGTGTGCATGGAAGCTGTTCGTCGAAGAGTCCACAGAGGAACCACAATTGTGATTCGTTGATGATTCTTTGTCAGTTGGGCTGAGCCAACCTTAGGAACGAGGGCAGAATGCGCCAGAATATACATATGTATATGTAGAAGCAGCAAGTAGTATTTGGATGAGTGAACAAAACTTGCCCGGGAGCACACGACCGGTTTGGCGGTTATTGTCCCTCGTCAGGTATGCGTAGCCAGTACTCTCTTGTCCTAACTACTACTACTTGCTGCTTCTATATATACATATGTATATTCTGGCCCATTCTCNCCAGAATATACATATGTATATATAGAAGCAGCCAGTAGTACTTGGATGCGTGAACAAAATTTGGCCGGGAGCACACGACCGGTTTTGCGGTTATTGTCGCTCGTGAGGTATGCGTAGCCGGTGGTCTGTTGTCCAAACATCGACATACTTGTACACTCGGAATTGGTATGTCTCACCAGAATCGAATTTGTTGCGTCAGGAGTGTGCATGGAAGCTGTTGGTGGAAGAGTGCACAGAAGAACCAGAACTGTGATTCGTTGATAATTGTTTGTCATTTGGGCTGAACCAGCGTTAGGAACGAGGGCAGAATGCCCCGGAATATACATATGTATATATAGAAGCAGCAAGTAGTAGTAGTTAGGACAAGAGAGTACTGGCTACGCATACCTGACGAGGGACAGTAACCGCCAAACCGGTCGTGTGCTCCCGGGCAAGTTTTGTTCACTCATCCAAATACTACTTGCTGCTTCTACATATACATATGTATATTCTGGCGCATTCTGCCCTCGTTCCTAAGGTTGGCTCAGCCCAACTGACAAAGAATCATCAACGAATCACAATTGTGGTTCCTCTGTGGACTCTTCGACGAACAGCTTCCATTCTCACTCCTGACGCAACAAATTATTTATATATATATATATGTATAATACATTATACATTTATATATATACATATGCTGACGTTCCCTTATTGCGTCAGGAAGACCCCTCTGATTTACTTTCAACTCTAACGTGTATTGGTAAGTGGTAAATTTTGTTCATACCTATCTCCGCAAAATCACTCTCCAAATTAAAATGTACGTCTTCAAACTTTCTAGTCTCCGTTGAGCACGACGTTCTGTTGGCTTACGCGAAATGCCAACAAACGTCAGTATCTAGTTTTCCATTTCCCTTACATTTGTAGTTGCGTTTTGGAGCCAATTTTGTTGTTTGACAAACCTCTAGTCGATTCTCTATCCAATTACATGTTTGTTCCCAATTTTCGACTGGTTCGTATCTAAAGCATACAGCGATTCAGTACAAATAACGCACAAGCTTTTATGCATGCTCATGCTTAATAACCACATATCTTCCAAACCCCGACTGCCCTCGGTTCAGATGCATACAGCGTTACAATCAAAGTCACCCCTTTTTCCGATTGGGTACAATCGTCTCGATACAAAATCGGACGAAGGCTGCAAATAATTTAATTTTTCACTTTGATATTATTCACCTCTAGGCAGTCTATGCGGTAGAAGTAGCGAGGGTAACCAATCGAATAGCTACATGGTACGCGTGCGTGCGAATTCCTTCTTTCACCTTAAATCAGGCGAAGCGTGTTTCCGCTATTCTCATATTTCATGCTACGATCGCTAAATTTGCTTCAGTGTTCTATCTGATTATTTATTCTTGAGTAGCCAGATCTTATCCAGTAGTCAGTCTTATGTCAGACGTAATTGCATCCGGTTGGTACCAACGGCGTTGGCTTGATAGCCTTTTAATTGCCACAAGTTGAGCAATGTGTAGCCAAGTGTGCACGAGTCCCGAAGTGAAAACGTTATGGATTTGCATGTTCTGCGTCAAACCACCGTAGGAACAATCAATTGACTGACACTGTTCTTGGATTCGTTCTCATCACCTTATTAAAATGGGGGTTATATGCAACATAATATGGTGAGTTACACATTAGCGTTAATGTCAACCCATAATGATTGTCTCGGTTGATCTTTCCATCCGCTATGCATCAAATCTCCCATTGGATGAACATCCCTGAGGCCACCGAGAACAACCTGACCAAGTCTACTGTTTGCAATGCGTAGTCGGCGATTAATGGAATTCGTCAAGTCCTCAAACAACACTTTTCTCCCCAAAGGGCAAATTTGTTCCGCTTCTTCGGCCAGCGGTTCTGCAGTTTAGTGGTTCGGCAATGCGCGATAGGCTCAAGTGTGTACGGCCAGATTAATAACCAAGATGGTTCAGGAAGGTGCTACGTTTCTGCATGTTAGTCGCCGAAATGGGCAACAGACGAACATCGCTTCATGTATATCCAGTTGCTAACCGGAAACTACCAATCAAGTCTCTGAACGGTTGCCCATGGTGATCTTTAAGAATGCGACGCGCTCCAATGTGTCCCACCTTGGGATCAGAAACTACACAGCCTTCGGTTGCACCTCTAGTTTTCCCGCGATAACAGTAGGTCAGACATAAAAAAACGTTGTTCTGGATCACGAACGTGCGATTTCACAGAGTTCTCTTTTTGCTTCATAAGCTGGCAGTACCGTACAGGTTGTCCATCAGATAACATCGACTTCACTTTCAAAAAGTCGGCGTATGCCGAAACAAAAAATCCTGCTTCGTTGTTTTATCGTTCGAAAAATTTCATATGAGGTGGTGCTTTTCGGTCAGCATAAACGGCGATCTGCTCTACCTTAAAGCTATCCAATTGGTTTTTCTTTGCTTTCTCAACTGGCCTGCTAATTGACTAACTGTAGCTCTTTCTAGGCTCACAGTTTTTAATCTATACAGTTCATGTTGTTTGCTGTCATTGTTATCTACATTACATGACATAGTGCTAACACGGCTAGTAAACTCAACATGATCATAGGTTCCAAAACCCTCACTAGTTTCATGACATATTACTTCTTGTCCAAGTTTCGGTACTTGGGTTCCACGTCCACCATCAAAATTGAGTTCTTCAGTTCACTTTGGACAACCAATAACTTTGCACCAAAGTGCTGTGGTTATGGTTGCTACCTCACAACATCATCTGCTCAAACAGAAAAAAGAACGGTGATTGATGGAACATCGACAACAAAATAATAAGTTGGAAAACTATACAGCGGAAGAAAGGTTTGAAATGCAAGAACGCCACTGATTGCGGCACTGAGCTATATCACCTATTGTCCACAACCATTGATTTTGGAGAATCCCGTAAACCCCAAACC
>LUCM01011154.1:326895-343016 GCA_008360955.1 Fasciolopsis buskii | reverse complement strand
TCCATAAGCCTAATGCATCTGCAGAGCCAGTCCAGTGGATTTAAAATTTTTCATCTCTTTCTCACCCATGCCATCGATTGGCCATCACGAACCATCTTTCTAATCCACTACCCTGCTTCGAAGATAAGCATATCATCGAGTCGGGTATCGTTCATGTGAGCATGTGCAAAATGCGTTCCACCCTCAACCTTATTCTATGGTCGAACTCTCGCTCTCCCCTCACCAGATTTAAATCTAGTACTGCCGCAGACCGCCACCCCAAATTCTGGGCTACTCGCAAAATCATCACACGTTATTGACCGTAAACAATTACTTCAAAGACAACAGTGTTTCAAAGAATCAAAATCTATCTTCTACTCTCACGGCTGATTTCGGGTCCATAGGGCAATAAACATTCACTGATGGCTGCGTCACCTCTTCACGCCAATGTCCACAGATGTCACAAATTATTGAACGCTAATTTCGAGTCTGTATCTGCGATAAGACATTTCTTTTCGTATTAAAAAGAATACCATATGCATACATACCCAAAGTAGACCAAATCTGCGCCTACCCGGTCGTTCCCTTGCAAAACAAGGTTTGGGCTCGGGAAACAATTAAAGTCCCTGTTACGGGCATTTACACTTGTAAGGGTGCAACGCAGGCCAACCATTACCAAAGAACTACTGATTCGGACGATCAAGAAAAACCTACAGCTTACCTGAATCTTCACACAGTAATGCCAAAGTCAGTCGCGTATTCCACTCCAAACAGTTTCCTTCTGAAACAAATATCAAATTGCAGTATTCTCAACAGATGATGAGGCCTATCTCCGTAAGCCGTCTTAATGACAGAATTAAAAAGGTAAGGTAAAAAGGGACAACCTTGACGAGCACGTCAAGTTCTGTAGCGAATATTGTCTGTCACATACGAGAACGCACCTTTATTTGGTTTAAATGACGCCTTGCGCGCTTTCCATGACAACGAGCTTATTCGGGATTGCTTGTTTCAAGCCGAAGATCAAATCACACCTGGAAGTAATTGGGTTATACATCTACGATTAGTCTCTGAATTTCTGTAGGTAGAGTTTGTAATGTGCGCTGCATACCTATTGAAAAAAATGGGTGAATAGTCTTTATATAGGATCTGATGGTGCTCCATCAGTTACCTGCCTGCGCCTTTGGTCAGGTTTTTTGTCAGTAACCAAAGCCCTCGTTGAGAACCCTAATCGTCTGCGTCTAGCGCCTCGACTCCCTAGCAAGCACCCGTCCTTGATCCCATGAGTTACACTCCTACAATAAATTCCCATATCGCACGGTCCGTCGCACATGATAATCAGTGTGACCGACGCGCCATTGCATCGGAGTGCTGCATGTGGGTGGGTAGTGATAAGTTACGAGCTAAGAGTCCTCTCTTCACCTGTCCTCTCTGCTCCATACTCCAAATTCTTCGCTCCGCGGCTGCCTACTCTCATTAAGTTTCCCTACTGAAAACATGCTTGTACTGATCTACAGTCCATTAATCAATATAGGTAGCAGTTTTCAGTTCGCTGCTCCATTATCTTCAAGTCCTGTGCAGTTCTCTGAGATCTCGGTTCTTAATCTTCGACTTTCGATTGCAGCGTGTTTGCTCTGACAGCGACTTTCATTTTCGATTGATGTCTGATGCGTCTTGAAAAACGAATTTCAACTATCTGCACCAAATGTTTCGTCAAGATATTTTGTGCTCACTTCAAGAGTACGAATAGTCTGAGTTTCGTGTAGGTTGGGGGAGATGTTGTATTTGGTTTGTGGTGGTGAGTGGTCTTTTTGAAAGGTTTGGGAGACGTTTGGTTTATAGGTCGTTTCGCCGCGTGTTTAGGGCTTGTGTATTCTGTCTGTGTTTGTTGTAAGGGAGTTTGCTTTGTTGTGCGTGTGTGTGTCCTGAGTGCGGCTGTTAGATGTTGTTATATTTGGCCGGGTGTGTTGGTCGTTTGTCCGCTGTGGTTGGTGTATGGTTTTGTGTGGTTCGTTGGATTGTGCGCAGCCTTTATTAAATGTCTGCAACTTGAAGTGGAGGATTTGCGGTGTAACTGGAAGGAGCGTATTATCTCATTCGTTTTCTGAACTTCATGTGGCACGAGTCCGGCCTGGCGATTCCGCTGATAAGACTTCTTTGATTTGCTCCAATTGTTCGCACGGACCCAGGTATTGTTGTTGCGGACGTAGTAATTCTATTGAGATTCCATGAAATCTAGTCGCCGACATTATCGCCAAATTCAAATCTGCTTCGGACAATGGCTTTTTGTGCTTTGTGTAACCAGGAGCTAGGCGCAGACAAAAGCAAGCTCTGAACCAAACGGTGGGTCTGTAATCCACAGATTTAGACCCCGAATTGGTCGGCAATCCTGGTATCGGATCCACGCACACCGCTGACCGATAGCAACGTGAAATGTCAATCTGGATGCAATCTTGGGTGCTGGATGGGAGTGCCAGTTGATCCCATCTTTTTATACAAAAGGTGGGTGTTTGCTGGGATAAATCGTGGTTCAAACATAACTTGGATTAGACGATCTTCGTTGTTGTTCGATAGTTTGGGTACATGAAAGATCTGCCTCCGATTTACGTCCTTCTCCGTTAGAGTTATACTAAGTTTGGGTGTTCGAATTTCCAGCAATACCTAAACATCCGTTTGAAACTACATATGTGGAATAGCCGAGAGTAAACTCCCCGTAGAACCGTTTCCGCCTTCACGGGTAGTGCAACCAGTGGGCACGATACACAGGTTCCGATGAAAGACAACGACACTTCAACCCGGACCTGCTATTGACATCGTCTGGAACCCCAACTAAATTGCACATAAACGGGCTTTTGACTGACATCAGCTAACTGGCACACCTCGTCGCATGCTCGAGCGATCCTCAACTGTCTCTTATACACATCTAGATGTGTATAAGAGACAGGTCTAACTGCACACGCTCGGTCCGCATGCTCAGAGCGATCCCAACGCCAGTCTGAGGGCGAGCGCCAGAAGCTGGATCACCGACGTGCGAAGAGTGAAGCGAGAGAATGAGGTTTCATATGGGTTACGAAGACCAATCACGGGTGGGATCTTGTGTGCGCATTTCGGAGACACAGCACATGTCTGTTTTCAAAGTTCCAGCAGTTTTAGCTAGGGCAGCTTTTGCCATTTTGGAATGAGTGTGAGAAGTAATGTTGCCGTTAGATGAATCTGTCGAGTCTCATTTCTTCATGTCACTTTTCTGGGTCCTTGCATTGGAAGAACGGAAATTGGGAAATTTTCCTGCGGAATGGATGATGGGGGAACTTAATTGAGTAGTTACATTCTATAAGGCAGCAAATGTGTATCAGATAAACTGTTGTGGTTTATGCATTTGATCCGATCGGTTTTTGCGAACCTGTGGCATCTGTCTGAAAATCGTTTGTCTATCAACCGTCGGATATACTGTCTCAGTTTGAACCACGTTGTCATTGTGAATGAAAAGTGCACAAAGATTGTCGATGTTCGAGAGCAAATTTCTCCTCGGTTTTGCTGAAATTTAGTGGGTAAATTGTATCAAGGACGCTAGGGTTGTGCGTTGCTTCTTTGACTCCAGGGCCTAATCTAAAACATGCTCTGAACGTTGACTGGTTAAGATGCTGCGAGTACCGACGTAGTCATCTCCTCTTTGTATATTGTTTTCCAATGTCTCTGATAGTTGCATCATGGTCATTGTTGTATGAGAACTCTGGTTAATGAACCTGATCGAATAAAGCAAGTTAAGCTTTTCAGTTGAGGTTCTCGAGCTCTTTTCGGCAAATCGTTAAGGCCGTCAGATCAAACTGCAGATTTATGCAAAACAGGGGAGATCCACCTGTGAAAGCCATTTTGGAAGATTTGGCTAAATTTTCCCTTCCATTTTGAAAATAAATCCATGAAATTCTCTTATTAGGAAAGCAGTCGGATTTGCAGTGGTCTGTTACTTGAGTTCACAGGAAGAGATAATTTACCACTTGGTTTTCTAACTTTTTGTTCTTTCCCTCATTGACATGATTTTACAGACTTCTCTTCCCCGCGTTGGCGGAGCAACGTTGAATGCGTGGACGGCGTAGTTTATACTAGCGAATGTTCCTTATGATTTTCTAAGATCTGTAAGCAAATTTGCGGCAATCTTTCTGGTGCGTTTTGTCTGTTGTCGTCGTTCCGCCGCCTCTTCTTTGCATGGTTGCTTAAATCCTGAGCCATACAATGTCTTGAGAGAGGCTGATTCCATACTTTCCCCCACATTATTTTGGAATTACGTAAACATCTATTTCATTTTCGGACAATCTGGAAATCAACGGTCTGTTCGCAAAGTGTTGGATAATGCACAAAAATCGATGCACTTCAGTGCATTCTTGTGAATGTGCCCACGAATGATAGATCACGTTTTAAATTTATGTATACGACATGCCAGTAGGTCGGTTAGATGTACGTTACGAATAGTTTTGACACAATACCGAAGTAATGTAGGGAGTGATGCAGTCTGGACTCGCCAAACAGATTTATAATGAGTTAAATTATTTCGTCTCTGTTGATGTAACACAGAGGTGTCTAGTTCGTTTTAGGAACACGTAAGAAAATACCACAGATATGTAACATGCGCGGGGCCAGCGCTGCTCCAAAGGGTATTGCGAACAACCTGATCTGCAGCATTCAGAAGCCAAAGAAAAATCCATAAACCGACGCCAATCAACAACACACAATGAAGACGACGGCTTATGACCATCCCGTTACAGATGGTTAGGTATTGAAATGCTCTCAAACGACTGACTAAAGAATAATGGACATCGATCAAATCACATCGATTGAAAGCGTTACAATGAGAACGAAATTTTGGGACAATTCGAGGAGTGTATCAACAGGTTTGCGGGCTAGTCGAACGCTGGGAGTCTAGTGTGATTGAGCAAAAGATGGTTAGAATGGCTGATTGGCGGACAGGGAAAGAAAACTGGAAAGCTCAGCCATCTTTTTTACTGAATGATGAATTAGCGGCTTTGCTGTGAGCAACTGGTGATTGATAGTGATGCCAACGCTTACTAGTACTGTCGCCCATCTTGGATCTGATTAAAAACTAGCTGTTTTGCCTCTAGATCAACCATGTGTCGTTACATGGGAATTACCGTTATTCTGGAAGTCCTTTTTCACGTGCTTGTTTTTTCCCCAGCGCAAACTACCCATATGAAGGTCCCCTTTGCACCCACGGTCAGACCAACCTGTTATTTCCTACATCAGCTGTCAAGCCGTCGGCAAGTTTGCCATCTTCATTGGTCATTGGTCGTCTCATTAGGGTTGTTGCTTCAGTTCGTTACGAATTATCGTCCAGCTGTTAACTTGCTAAACCCGTTTCCCCGTGAACGTTGAATGCCTGTCTCGTTTTACTGTGCTGCGTTTGCCGTCCTACGCCCTGCTGTGTTCCAAACATCTTTTGTTTCACCACCGTGATCATTCCTGCTGGTCCTTTTCACGTGTCCCTATGCGACCAAACACTACGATGACCAATTCAAGAAGCACTCGGCTAGTTGGTCTGATTCCACTATCAGTCAATATTTTGTTTGGTCTCCATGTTCATTCTCGTGTTTTCGTTTATGTGCGTGTGATGCCGCATGCGGACGGGGCGTGTATGCTTGCGTCTACCCCTTCGCCCGCACGTGCATATTTATGGGCGTGTTGTGCAGTTTCCTTCTGGTAATGATCCAGTGTTCGTCCTGGAATGTGACTTCACCCATTATCGGGCTTCACAGCCGCGCATGCCGGCTGCAAAATAACGCACCAGTCACTATTGCCATCCCTGTGGATTCTGTGCTGTACTTGGGTTGCAGTGTTTTTCGAACTGTGGTACATTTGGCTCGTCCGTTCGATTGGTGATAACCTCGCTTATCTTTTTCAGATTGAGTGTAATTCACTGCACTGAGTTTGAAGTTTTGTATTGTGTCACACACTCAAACGACACAAACCTTGTTTACTCAAGATTTTGTCTTATCTATTCATCTCTATTTGAAATAGTTTCCGAATTTGTGTGCAGCTAGCGCTACGCAAATCAATCTCCAGTCTTCATATCGTTTCGTTTATCACTGCGTGTTTGTCACCCATTTTCATTCTTTTCTTGTTGATCTTTCTCCAGAAACAGTCGTTCTCTTCTGTTTTTACGGTGTTTTCACCTACTCCTCCGTGTTTACGTGTTTGCCCGCGGTTTCCCACTTGGCTGCCATTTCTCGTAGTTCAGGTCACCGTTATCGGCGCCAGATCGAAAACTCAGGCGCCTTATGCACTAACCTGCCTGTGTGTACATTGTTAAACCGATAGGAAATCCGATTGACCGAAATCACAGTGTACATATGGCCGACCAATCTCGGATGATTTTTGATCGTTTGTTCCTTCCCTCATTTTCTTCTGTTTCTCAAGTTGCATATTAAGCGTGGCGTTCACGGTGTGAAAATTAAAACCCTCCGTAGGAAATATCAGTCAACTTGTCCGAATCTCTGCATGGTAGAGTCATTGCGTTCTTGTTTTTCCAAAAAATTTCAAACTTAATTCGTTCGAGTTTTGGGTGAATGGAATCGATTAGGAGTTTTTAGTTAAAGGCTTCATAAGTCAGTATTCGTGCCCAACGAATTTTGCGTTAAAGTCATTACTATCCTTCCTCTGTATGATTATTTAGGTCGGCGGAATGTGTTCTTTGGTTTAGTCGTAACTTTGTGAACGCATTCAAGTTACCTGGTAAACAAGAGTTGTTTTCTGTTTATCGTCATAATTTTACATTCCATTTGTTGAGCACAAATAGAAAGCTTCGTGTATTGTCTATTTCGGTTTTCATCTTCACTCTTGACTACTCCTCTTATTATCAGTTTCACACTAAAAATACACTACGATTTTTTAAATGGAGGACGGTTCTCGGTTTCTTTAAGTCGATTTCCTCCATAAGTCATCTCTGGCAGAATGTCCGTTTTAGGACAACGAAGATGTCGAATGGTACCTGAGACCGGAAAGGAATCTTTGGGGTTGGCATCAGTAGTCTTTACCTGTACACACACAAACCAGGCGTCTTCCGAACGTTTCCGTGCAGACTGTCTGATACTCTGTGGAATTTTGCGGGGTATATACTTCACGACACATCCACACATTTTTTTCCGACGATTGGTTGTCTCACTTATAAGAGGCAATCTCCAAAGGGTCCATCTCACCTTAAGGAAAATAAGGATTTGGCGTGCTTTATTTGTCCGATTTCATGCCTCCCATCCTCCGGGCAATCTAGTTTTAGGTTTGAGCTGAATTTCTGAGTGGATTGAGCTAACACCTTTTAAGGATTAATAAAAGGGTTATCTTTCTTGATAACTGAACCTCTTACGGGCAAAACCAAAGGAGCCTGCTTCTCATCCTCAAAGACCCACATTAATACTGTCTAGACATTAGTATGGTAATCCCCGTGCAGTTGCTCTCGGGGATGGCGTATCAGGCGTGGTCACGAGCTGACCGACAATATATTGCTGTTTTCCTTCAAAGCGACAGATGGTAACAGAACTTGAATGCCTATCTTCGGATTATTAGATATCTAACCCACTGACCCGTCATTGATCTTGATGTGTACTCAGTTAATCCTATCTACTAAATCCTCTCTATGATCATATTAGATAGTCCTCAAACAGTTTTTATTTCTTTTCATTCAGCCTCCTCGCTCACCACTGAGCCACAATGCTGCCAGCTCTCCACTTCCTAACGGAGATGTCCCACGCCTGTTCTTTGATGGTCCCAGTCCGGAACGATCCCCAAACACTGTGCGAACAGGCATCATCAGTCGGGACGACCAAGTTAACGGTGGGACAAGCAAATCAAAAGCCGGCAGTTTTCGTAGCTCAGCCGACTTTGATGAGGATCATCGATTGCGTGAACTGTTGGCTATTGTATCCGATTCGGAATCGGACACTGAGTCGATTGCTGAGTCAATTTATCATCAACCACCAAAAGCAGCCGATCGAAATGCTGCTTCCCGATTGGCTAAACGTCTATTTCATCTGGACGGATTCCGCATCACAGATGTTGCAAAGCATCTTTGCAAACGGTTAGTCTCAGTATATTTATTTGACTGACACCCCCTCTCGCCAGTTAATAAAGTAGCACTCACTTCATGAACTTGTGTGACACAACTACCCTAACGAAAGCAGGTTGACTAAAGGTAATATTAACCAGAGCCTCTAGCATTCTTTCAAAACGGTCTCCGGGACGTCGATGTCTGTAGCATCTCCTCTCTCAGGTTCCTTATTCTGGGGTATCAAACAAATGCTCAGATAGTAAATTAAATTCTCGTATAAAAAATTCAAAGGTAGCCAATAATCCCGCTTGTCGCTGCAAAATTTATTTGATGAATTTCACTTTACATTGATCAAATTCTAAGAAATTATAACTAATAAATAATGGATAATGCCTTGTTTGGTTCTCCAAAGTCGAGTAGATTTCCATCATCCTGGCATGGATGGATATGAGTTAGTGTTAGTTACCATGGTCATGTGACGAGCACTATGACATGGTGAAAGTGACCCACCAATTATATAAGGCCGTTGCTCTCTGTCATGTTCCGGTGACGCAAAGAGGTTTCCCAGAAAAGGTGCATGAACCGCTCAACTGGTCACGGCCTCGTTTGGAACAGTCCTACAACCGTGCATATTTCACTGGGCCGTTCAAAACTGGATGTGAACCTTGTGACCGAGTGGTACAATAGCTACAGGTGGGATACTCATTAGTATGTTTGGACTTCAAGTGACTCTTTCTAAAACTTGGCATGCGCTGCGAAATCATTTCTCGCAATGCACTCTTTTTCTGCTTTTCTAAGGCCGCATGGTTGAGTGATTTCAGTAGGAGAAATGCATGTTAGGGTTGATCGGTGGAGCACTTTGATAGAAAATTTCGCTGACCCCCAACACTATCTTTAATATAGCCGTTCCGATACAAGCCCCGAATTTCACTTTGACAGATCAGCTTTCTAAGAGAGAGATCATCAAGAAAAGCCGACCCTTGAAATATCCGTAAAGCGTCTGGCCGCGGTGAATTTTCTGCAACTCTGTTTAAAGATGCTGGAATGGACTTTCCCGAAGGTTTGTCATTGGTAGTAATTCTCATCTTGGTGGAGGGAACTGATTGTCGTACTCGTCTTCAGCAAAGGATCGAGCAATGATTGTGCTGACCTCAGAGCTATTAGCTTAAAGTTGTCGATGTCTGATATCTTTCGCAAGTTATGCAGCACTTGCAAAGAGGAAACTCGCGAGGAGTAGTTTAAGTTTCCACACCGGTCGTGAAGACACAGATCAAGCCTCCAGCCTCCGACAGTTATTAGAGGACCGTTTTACTTTCCAAAGCCCAACAGTCATTGTATTCTTAGATATTTGGGTAACCTACTCCGCCAGCGGGTTTACAGTATGACTGTCGGTTAGGAAATGGAGTTGTAGCATCATATAGTATATTGCTAGCTTTTACCTCACTCCATCGTTTCAATTGAAGCATTCAAAGTTGTTTTGATTACTACTATTAGGTTCACACCGTCCTCATTTCAGACAGCTTGGCGGGGAGGAATAATTAGACGAAGTCATACTTGTGTGCACAGTTTGATTTCTCATGGTAGGAATAAAAGACACGGAAACGGATTAGTTGTGCGTGCAGGAGAGAAGATACGGATCGATTTCGTGAACAATTTATCAATGTACGGATACAGTCGTACAGCTCCATGTGGCTGCAATGCTGCCACAGCAGTATATTTCCTTAGGGATCAACAACCAGGTTCTTTAGCCACAAAAGCTTACTCTCCAAGGCAATAGAAAGAGGAGTGGGATCCATAACCCATTTGCTGACAACGGGTGATTGCTTTATTCTTCTACCCTTCTGATAATCCAGACCTCCAGAACGCCCAGTATGCCCCTTCGCCGGATTCTGGTAACCGCTTTGTTGTAATATATATATATATATATATATATGTATTAGAAGTTAGAAGGCGTACACTGAGTTATAACGTTTATTGTGACGTTTCGGTCCAAATTGGGACTCGTTGTCATTAAATTTGATTCAACTGCCTAAACAGATATTTGCAAGCACATTTTTATCGTCCAGCATATTTGTTATTTAGTCAGCTGTTTCCGTGGTTTATCTAGCCTGGCGCTATTGCTGATGATGGGGATGAAAAATCCCACTCGATTGGCGTCGTGTTCCGTACTGGTCATTGCCCCCGGCAACGTCACTTTTATCTAACTAGTGGTACAGTTCCCTACTTCCTCTTTCTGGTTCCATTTTCTAATTAATCCTTATATGATGTAGTGATGCTTGCCTGCTTGTGATTTCTGAGCGTTCCCACTTGAATGGGGAATTTCGCTAGTGGTGATTAAACATTTCATTGGTACGACCTGACCTGCTACATCGTCTTGTTTTTGTGATGTTCGTCGTTGGTGCATCTGTTTATGGTTCTGTAATCTGCAGTTTGCTAAAGCCGCATCAGCGCGCGCTCTTGAAGAGGTTTGTCTACTAGTCTGGTTATTTGTTTGCCGCCCACCCAAATTGACCCTGTTCCAGTCACACTGGGCTTACTTCGTCTCCTATTATCCGACTCATTCTTGCATGGGTTCCTGCAGCTGTCCATAAACTCACTCTTATTGCCAAGTTGGTGATGTTGTTTCCTTTAGATCAACGCCTCAATTTTCTACCAAACTATTCTCCCTAACTCTTAGGATCCACGTCCGATCTTTTGTTCATCTACACGGTTTTCAATTTTGGCAGCTTTCCTTCTTCACAGAAGATCCACCCCTAATCCGTAGCTGTTTATCAAACGAACCTGAATCCACTTGTCGGCAAATGATGACTGTTGCTATGTTCTTGACTTTGGAATGAATCATCAGCCTGCGGCTCTACTCTTTATCACGATACAGTTGTTCTCGTAACGCACCGACTACAAAATAAGTGTCGGTCGTATCATCATAACGTAACAACTTCAAAACTTATTCAAGTTTAGCGCGACTCTTCGGATATATTTGTGTTCCTTTAACGACGATCCGCTTCTGTTGTCGGCTGTTCTACTCGAAAACTTGTAGGCATTCTTAGGCAAATGAGGCGAATAAGACTATTGTCCAGGCCCCTTGATCAATTTTTTCAGAATCTGCTTATCTAAGTAACCTGGAATCTCTAGACCAACAATCCAGGTCTCAAAGTTAGCACTCAATCTTCGTATTCAAACGTGTTCCGTCTAACTAAGGAAGCCGAGGAGACATCAGCTGATCTTCCGGCTTTTTCATTCCGGTTACCTTTTACTACATCGTGGAAACGTTATTGAGGTGCAATGGTGAAGTGCACTAATGGAAAGAACCGTAACCTCAAAACTTAAGGTGGAATAGAACCACACATAGATGCGACATGTTTGTAACGGAATTCTCACCATCGTAGAACTGAGCATAACACAGTCTGAACTACCAAGCCCCCAAGTTTGGAATTTAATACGGGTTTTGAAGAAATAATTACTGACAGAGTATACGCTGTACAGTGTTCCCTCTCTGCCTATCCGTAAATCAGTCAGACATATTCGTCTGCCTCACACTTGAGTACTGTAGTCACATGAGAGATGTGGCTTCGTCTACTTCTTTTTCCATTCATGATCAGGTTTATTGTCAGGCCATCTGGCTGATCGTCAAGCCTTCCTTAACATCTGCCCTCCAGCCGCTAGCCCATCGTCGAAAAGTTTTTTCGTTATCCTTTTTCTGCCTTAACTATGTTGATTTTTTTTCCTTAGAGTTTGATTCAAATGTTACTATTCCAGCAGCGTTTTATCAAGTTTTGTCGTGCTTCTTCGCTTTAATCTTCATCCCCTACCCGGACCTGAAAACTGCGGAACATTCTCTCGCTTTTTGTATTTCTACTCATTTGCAATCAATCACCTGGTTCTTACGTGAACGTTGCCTCACTTCCCCATTACAGTATTTTTTACCGTGGGGTTTATCCCTTATTTTGTACTTCGCGTTGTGTGTAACAGAAAGCAGCCGAGTGAAACACTCACGTTCCTCTCAGACAGTTATCGGTGGTTAATGATCGAATGAATTAGCGTTTACCGCCTCGTTAATGGTAATTGATTGTGTGATTACAACCCATGATTGACTTTTATGCAGACTAATATGTATTTCTGACTGTTAACTAAGCTTGGTTTCCGATAGTTCTACAAACGAAACGCAAAACAATCAAAAACTGCCATGATAGCTTTTAGTATACCGCCCACGAGTCCGCCAGGTGTAACTCCTTGCTGGTTTTATCTTTTACCTGCATATTCGGGCGAAAGCTTTTCTTTACAACATCTGTGATTCGTAGCAACAGAAACAGGTTTCTTTTGCGCTTATCTATCCTTGTATGCGACCTAGATTACGCAGACGACGTCATGTGCCTGTTCGAGTCTGCGGACCATGCACAACGGGCACTAGATAGACTGTCGAGATCGGTTGCTCGGTTTGGCATGTGCTTTGCAACTTCAAATGCATGGAGATGTTAGCTCGGCAATCTATGTAAACACGCGTACATCGAAGACTTGGGCGGTTCAAACTGTAATAAAGCACTGTGGTGCTGGGCTTGATACTTCATTGCGTGCCGTGTTGCAATGCACTCAGTTCTCCTGTGCGGTTGGGAAACATGGAGTACGCGTGTGAGCGATATTTTTCGCTTAGAAGTTTCGATGAACGATACCTACGTACTGTTTCTAAAATTAGATGGAGTGACTGGGTCAGCAATGTGGAAGTGATGAACCTCGTATTGGGTGCCAACTCTGCGAATACTTTGTCAAAACGTGTGAAGCTCAGGGGAATACGCCGGTTGGATGACATGTGGCGCATGGCGAACGCTCGTCTGCCATACCGTGCCTTATTTTGTTTTCCTCCCAAGTAATGGAAGAAACCACCTGGAGGCCAACAGATAACGTGACAACGCGGGATTAGAAAATGTACAACGAACGTGGGTAAAGTAGGTGTCTCGCGTCTTCGTCTTCGTGGTTCGGGTCCGAAAGATTCGTCAACTGGCTGGCTGGAGACGCAGAAGGATATGACAGTGAACCGTGAACAGTGGCGATTGTGTTGTCATTTTCTATCGAATCAGAATGATTGAAGGAGTGCGTTTGTACAGTTAGATTGTGTTCCGTGTGCTGGCCACTACAGCATTTTCATCTTCCCCCATCTGCATAAGTCCACTCCCTGTTCCCCTNGCGAGACGTGGAGTATGCGTGTGGGCGATGTTCGTCGGTTGGAGGTTTTCGACAACCGATGTTTACGTAGTATGGCTAGGATTGGATGGAGTGACCGGGTGAGTAATATTGAGGCTAGGAATCTGGTATTGGGTGCCACTTCTGAGAACAGCTTGTTTCAGCGTATGAAACGTAGTAGACTACGTTGGTTGGGTCACGTGTTGCGTATGACGAACACTCGTCTACTATACCGTGCCTCATTTTGTGTTCCTCCTAAGGAATGTAAGAAGCTATGTGGAGGCCAACAGATGACGTGGCAACGTGGGATGAGAAAATGTACAGCGAAGTTAGGTAAAGTAGGTGTCTCAGGCCTTCGTGGTTGGGGTCCGAAAGACTCATTGACTTGCTGGCTGGAGACACTGAAGGATATGGCAGTGAACCGTGAACAGTGGCGATCGTGTTGTCATTTTCTATCGAATCAGAATGATTGAAAACACGTGCGTTTGTACAGTTAGACTGTGTTTCGTGTGTTGTCTGCAGCAGCACCTTGTCTTTTGCCGCCTGTGTAGGTCCACTCCCTGTTCCCGTTGGATATTCACTCTTTTTATATAAACATGTAACTCTGGGGAAAGGCATCGGTCAGTGAGGCTTGCCTTGCTGTTTAACGCTGAACGATGATGATGATGATGATGGTAATGATGATGGTTCTACCTTTTATCTGCATTTTCGGGTGAAAGGTTTTCTTTACAACATCGGTGATTCGTAACAACAGAAACAGGTTTATTTTGCGCTTATCCATCCTTCTTATTGTTCATTAACCTGTCATTGCCCTGTTCACTGGTAATCGTAGCTTGGGTGTCTACAAATGTGTCGCCCTGACAGAGTTTCATCCTCTTGCACATGAACTCTACCAAATATTTTCTTTCAGTTCGTTTTTTGAATTTATAAAACTATCTAGACTGACCCCAATTTGGACAAGCCCAAATGACTGTAGAAATAAACAGGAAAGTTATCATTTTTTCTCCCTTTTTTGATTCCAGTTGGCACATAAACTATTACTCTTTCCCATAGGCACTGATGTAGGTCGCACCTTCATCACTCCTTAGCCAACCACGGTGGCGCCCTTCAAGTTTAGCACATACATCACCATTTCTTAATTCGGCTGACCATAGATGCCCGCTCATTTTTCTTTATGGCAGTTTTCTTTTATCTGTCCAATTTAAATTGAAATTCTCGCAGCATTTAGTTAGGCAAACCCTGTTCACCGTAACAAAACTGTTTTGCTTCGGATATCTATCCTAATCATACTGATTAAATTGTTGGATTTGGTGATGCTCCCCACTGGAACGGTTTGATAGGAATGTGGGCGGAAACGTCCTTGAGCAAGCACACGACGGACCTGCATTTAGTTTCGCTAAAAGCTCTTTGCAGTTGCCAAATTCCTTCGAAGGTGTTGAATTTTAAGCCCATTATCGTTGTCCGGTACAGTTAAATCAACAAAACTAACATCTCACTTGAAAATTATCGCATGTAAAACCAGCTATAATTACTTATTCGGAGATGCTTGTTGATACAGTTGTTTATAGATCGGCATCTTCTGCCACGTTTACTGAGACAATTTGCAAATTCTGGAAAATTTCAAAGCCCTTTTTTGGTCAATAGCTACCTTCATCAATCCGAATAGGTCACCTTTGCTGGTTATCTTTCATTAATGTCATAACCAAATACGATATGCCATGGAGCACATGCACTGTGTACACCACATAACATGGTCACCCTCCAAGTTTAATTTCACAACCACTAATCTTGCACGAACGTCTTTAGCTTCAGTTTCTTCCACACGAGAAAGATCGAAAAAATCATTCAAAAAGGGCAAAAGCTGCCCTAGCTAAAACTGCTGGAACTTTGAAAACAGACATGTGCTGTGTCTCCGAAATGCGCACACAAGATCCCAC
This sequence comes from Fasciolopsis buskii, assembly GCA_008360955.1. Lineage (NCBI taxonomy): Eukaryota > Metazoa > Platyhelminthes > Trematoda > Plagiorchiida > Fasciolidae > Fasciolopsis > Fasciolopsis buskii. Next base: position 327,878 of record LUCM01011154.1, on the reverse strand, counting down.
CCGTGATTGGTCTTCGTAACCCATATGAAACCTCATTCTCTCGCTTCACTCTTCGCATGTCGGTGATCCGGCTTCGGGCGCTCGCCCTCAGACTGGCGTTGGGATCGCTCTGAGCATGCGGACCGAGCGTGTGCAGTTAGACTGCATGTCAGTCAAAAGCCGTTTATGTGCAATTTAGTTGGACGGTTCCCTACGTGTCAATAGCAGTCGGTTGAAGTGTCGTTGTCTGTTCATCGGACCTGTGTATGTGCCCACTGGTTGCAGCTACCGTGAAGGCGGAAGACGAGGTCTACGGGGAGTTATCTCGGCTATTCCACAATGTACGTTCAACGGATGTTGTGGTCATTGCTGGAAATTCGAACACCCAACTTAGTTACTTAACGGAGACGGGACGGTAAATCGGAGGCAGATTTTCTGTCCCAAACGATCGAACCAACAACGAAGATCGTCTCATCCAAGTTTGTTCTGACCACAGATTTCTCCCAGCAAACACCACCTTTTGTCATAAAAAGCGACATGGGATCAACTGGCACTCCCTCCGCCACCACAGCATTGCATCCAGATTGATCACGTTGCATTCGGTCAGCGGTGACGTGGATCGATCCAGGATTGCCGACCATTCGGGTCTAAATCTGTGGATTCAGACCACCGTTTGGTTCGAGCTTGCTTTTGTCTGCGCCTAGTCCGTGGTTACACAAGCACAAAAGCCACTTGTCCGACGCAGTTAATTCTGGATAATGATCGCCGACTACGATTTCGATGGGAACTCTCAATGCGATTATCGTCGCAACAAAATACCTGGGGTCCGTGCGAACATTGGGAGCAAATCAAAGAAGCTCTATATTCAGCGGAAATCGCCAGGCAGGACTCTGCCACATAAACTTCAGAAACGATGGATATCGCTCACTCCAGTTACCCGCAGATCCGTCCCTTCAGATGCAACATATAAAGGCTGCGCTTAACACGACCATACTTCCGGACGC
>LUCM01011154.1:305617-325623 GCA_008360955.1 Fasciolopsis buskii | reverse complement strand
CATCTGTGACATTGGCGTGAGAGGGTACGCAGCAGTAGTGAGATAGGTATTGCCCTATGACCCCGAAATCCAGCCGCTGAGAGTAGAAGATGAGATTTTTGATTTTTGAACACTGTTGTCTTTGAAGTATTGGTCAACTAAAGTGTGATGATTTTGCGAGTAGCCCAGAATTTGGGCGTGGGGTACTGGGTCCTAGATTTCAATCTTTAAAACAACCACTGAATCAGAATAAGTTGAGGCGGTTGGAACGCATTTTGCACATGCTCACTGAACGACTACCCGACTCGATGTATGCTTTTCTTCGAAGCAGGTAATGGTTAGAAGATGGTTCGTGATGGCCAATCGATGGCATGGGTAGAAAGAATGAAAATTTTAACCAGTGGACTGGCTCATGCAGATGCAGTTAGGTTTGGGGTTTACGGGATTCTCCAAAATCAATGGTTGTGGACAATAGGTGATATAGCTCAGTGCCGCAATCAGTGGCGTTCTTGCATTTCAAACCTTTCTTCCGCTGTATAGTTTTCCAACTTATTATTTTGTTGTCGATGTTCCATCAATCACCGTTCTTTTTTCTGTTTGAGCAGATGATGTTGTGAGGTAGCAACCATAACCACAGCACTTTGGTGCAAAGTTATTGGTTGTCCAAAGTGAACTGAAGAACTCAATTTTGATGGTGGACGTGGAACCCAAGTACCGAAACTTGGACAAGAAGTAATATGTCATGAAACTAGTGAGGGTTTTGGAACCTATGATCATGTTGAGTCTACTAGCCGTGTATTTCCTGTACGGTTCTCTGGAATTTGTGTCGCTCAACCTGTAGAAATCTCCAACTGGAGCTAAAGTTAACGTTTATCTTTTAAAATCATTTTTGCAGTGCACTCGGTTTTTTCTTACCAAAGGTGGTTTGCTGAGGTGTTCTGGTTAAGCTCCCTCTGTCACACTTTGGGGTTTATATCGGTGAATCTGGAATATTTTTTAGGTTAAAAATTGACTTATCGTTTCTGCTTTTTCTGCTGTATCTATTTATATTTCCGAAAAAGATTCTGTTTACCAGATGTTTTTTTTGGAAAAGTCAAGTGATCTTATTACATACTGATTTCGATGGTTATTGACTCAAATGAACTTTTTCTTCACAACAATAATCCAATTGTGGCACACGGAATGAATGATTCAGTGAAGTCTATTTTTCTTGTGGATACCTTGCCTATTGGAACTACTTAGGATAAAGCGGTATATTTATCTAGCTACTAAAGCTTGTAACCTATTCGAAATTGTTAAATCATCCTAACAATGCAACTCCAGTAAAAATCACCCATTCCCCTCGGGCATAGGTAGAATCCCTTGTTTGTTGTTTATCGTTCCTGTCGACTCAGTTGCAATGACGTCATAACAAACTTGATCACTTGCCACTGGATGTGCGCCATGAATTTCCATTCTGCTTAGGTATCCTGTGTACATTTTGCCTAATCTGTGCAGCGCAACAGTACCAATAAAATGGTTTGTCTACGTTTAGCGTATCCGATAATGAATGCAATGCTCTTGAAAGTGCAGGAAAACCCAGTCTGAATTTTCCTATCACTCCACGATATGGGTTCCAGCTACTGATAATTTCAGCTCGAAGTTGGGACCCTAGGAGGAGGAAGACCATGCACATTTGTCAAATCCACTCTTTTCTCCAGCCGATAACAAAGGTTGTCGCATCAGTCCGTCTTGATCTTTCGGTGATTTTGTACATTGGCTACAAATTTCGATCGCGATGACGGCTTCGAATCACCTAGTCTCCCACAACTCCACTGCGTCGAACCTAAATTCGCTATCTCTTCATAAGTTTACACTGATGCGAATTAGTTGCTTATTATCACTTGGTTTTATTATGTCTACATTTTTGATGTGATTGGATTCACCTACTCCTCAGTAATGGCTTCATCGACATTTGGAGCATCCATCTTCTATGCATGTTCCCGGCTTGGTTATTCATTCAAACATGTTCCGAAAGAAGCCTTTAGGACCTTCTCCCCTCCGATGCTCAAATAAAGCACCACAGTAATTGGCGACTGATTATTGACAATGACCGTCAATGTATTTGCAGCGTCACCTCGGTCGATGAAACTTTTTTGATCATGACATCAAGCTCAGTGACCAAAACCTCAGAGAGATACATGATACTACTTGCGAAGCTTTTTAGTGCTTCAGGGAGGTTTTCGCAGACGCGGCATTCGTTGATTGTGTTCCTCGACATTTTTTATCCTTTTTCTTTGTTGCTTGCTCGCTTATGCGCACTGATATCCCAACAGTACCGCTCACAGTAAGCACAGTAACCTTAGGAGTACTAGGATTCACACGCACTATCGTGAGCAGCTTCCTGCATCCAGACTCGATTCGACCAGATTACGTTAGGTCGAATGTTTTGCTTATAGCCAAGTGCAGTGTAGCTCTGTCTGGAATGATTTTCACCTTAAAAGTCTAATGTGCTCTTGTAGGATTGAGAAGAACTGGTTGAAATGAATTGATTCAGCTAATTTTGCAGAGGCGTCGCACTTGGTAGTCACTTATCCGATAAAATGTCTTTAGGCCTGCATAAAGTTTGTTTGGCATTCATCAGCTTGAGACATCTGTGACGTTCTCGTAACCTGTGATTCCTGATCAACGGTCGGGTATAAGCAACAACTGTAAAGTCGGCACTGTTATACGGCTCGAAAAAATAACCGTTGAGAGAAGTTATGCGAAGACTTTTGTGTTTGACCATCATTGTCTTCGTAATACTGATAAAATAAAGTGGGATAATTTTGTGGGTAACTCAGAGCCTAGACGTAAGGTACTGAGTCCTAAAGTTTAATTTTTAAGATAGCCATTGATTCACAATAGGTTGAGGTGGTTGGAACACGTTCCGCACATGCCCACAGAACAGCTGCGTGACTCGATGTATGCTGTTCTTCAAGGCAGGTAATGACTGGAAGATGGTTCGAGGTAGCTAGTCGACGACATGAAAAGAAGGTGCAGGAACTCCGACCGATGGACTGGCTTGTGTAGGTGCAATTTAGGGTTCCGAGTTGGGTTCCATCAGAACCGTCAATACGACGGTTGGCGGGAGTGGATCATATGGTTCAATGTCGCAGTCAATGGCATTTTCGCATGTAAAATCCTTCGTGTTCTATAGAGATTTCCAACTTATTACCTTGGAGTTGTTCTTTCGGTATTTCTTGTTTTGTTTTTCTCTTCTGGATAGATTATGCTGTGAGTTGGTAGCGAAACCAGAGCACTTATGTCATGTTGATGATTGTGAAACTGATCGCCACAGGCAAGCTCTATCGTCTTGTGTAATCCGTCAGTGTAGTGATCGTCGCCAGCAATCTAGCTGTGTCCCGGTTCCCGAATCCTTGACGGGCTGTTTGAGTTCTGTTGGCAATGTGGCTTCCGAATTCTGTTGATCTAATTAATTATGAAAATTTCCCCAATGGTTTTCGCTTTTCTTCGGCACAGTTAACCTTCCATCTACCACGCTTCGTCGAAGTAGTGTCGAACTCTGATGGTTATCTGAATAAACGACTACTCAGTTGAGAAAATTGTCGATTCCAACATGATTTTTATGCGTCCTTTCCTTTTTGGCTCATATTGGTTTATATTCTCATCATCATTTGCCTACCAAATTAGCATCCTAAGAAAAATGGTAATATTTTATCTGTTGTTCGTTCAAAATTGCGTCCACGAGAGGACCAGTTTTCGTGTGTCTGACTAGTTTACACCAAGCTTATGATTTTCTGTTTTTTGAGGTTATCTACCGTAGTTTTCACTTATCTCGTCGCGCTGGCTTATTGTGGTTACAATTTTTCCTTTTCAATTTCCAAATCGCTATGTTCAGCTGCCCCAGTTCACTGTAAAATATTTCGACACGGTCCGAAATATCTAACTTTACATTTTCAGTGTTCCTCAGCCTACTTCCATCGTATCACTCTTTTTACTATATACCGATCGGCGCGCTCGGTGGATTTGTTTTTGGGGATTTCGCCCTTACAATCGTTTCGACTGAAGTACACTTTTGCGTCATTATTTACATTGTGAACGTCTCATTATTGAATCTGATTCGCTCCACTTCTGCGATGAGCAAATAATTTAGCATTCGGAAATCCAATGCCCGTCGGATGTTGTCATTGTCGATTGTGATGTGTTCAGTGTTATTGGCAAGCAGCACCATTCTCGTTTCTCTCGATTTCCGCTTTCGACTATTGTGCACTGTGTAGTTGCTTGATTTACATGCCGAACGGCTTCGAAACCTATTCACTTATCCAGTCTCGTCTCCCCTATCACTGAATACATCCTATTCATTCATATCAAAGATTAAAAGGCTAAGAAGCGTCTTTCCACCTGGTAAAAGGTTATTAGCGACAAAATTCCCTTATGATCACTTTCACTTTGCGCCAAACTGGTCTAATATTACCACCTTTTTTATCTAATGGTATTTATAAAATTTTTTCTTATCGCGGATTTGAAACATGAATGCTGCAATGGGCCTTTGCCTGCAACTTTTAGGTGAACCTGGAACTATAACCATGATAATCGAAATGTCCCACATTCGAACTCGAGAAATCCAGTCTGAGGCAAAGATCATCGAGAATAGCGAATCTTTGGGCTACTCATAAAACATCTGGCCGCGATGACCTTTCCGCAATTCTATTTAAATATACAGGAATGGACTGTCCAGGATACTTAAAGTCTTGTTCCGGAAGGTTTGTCATTCGTGGTAAATCTTATCTTCGTGGAGGGAATTGATTGTTGTCCTCATCTTCAACAAAGGATCGAGCAATGACTGTGCTTACCCCAGAGCTTTTAGCTTAATACCGATATCGATGTATGACATCCCTCGCAAGTTATGCGACACGCGCAGAGAGGAAACTTACGAGGAGCCATTTGAGTTTCGCATCAGTCGTGAAAGCACACGTCAAACCCCCACTTTAGGCTATCAAGTCGCATGACTGTTCTCGAATTCGCATCTGATGTGCGTCTTACGAAAACGTTTTTATCCTACTCTGGTAAAATTATCTAAAGCTACTAAGGGACGGGAAAATCTGTATTTTCAATCAACTGAGTAGGGTTTTACCCGTTACTCTCATCTTGTCCGTACCTCAGCTCTTGGCATCATTAGTATCATTTTTGGCATTTGATGGCTCTTCTCACCAATCTTCGCACTACCTTTTACTCTTTCCCAACAGAAATGACTTCAGTCAACTAGTCGGTGAAGAGTTCGCAAGCCTGTTTGATTTTGCCAATCAACGAATTGACACTGCACTGCGCACATTTTTGAACACATTTTCACTAACCGGTGAATCACAGGAGCGGGAACGGATACTGTTGCATTTTTCGCGTCGCTATTACGCCTGCAATCCGGACGCTTATCCAACTGAGGGTAAGTGTCTCATTTCCTAAGCGTGGCCCAATAATTTCCCGGATGCCGTAACACCCCGTCTGACTGTTCTTAATTGAGTTGGACTATGTGGAAATCGCTGTCCCTTTTCATCCCAACACCAACCATTTTATTCTGTTCAGTTGAAGTGTATACGTGATTTCTACTTTTGCGTGACCTCGCCACCAATATTTTGATGATGCAGAGTGATCATATTCCGGTTCAACTCGGCCTGGTCAGGTGTGGCAGTTTAGAGTGGTTACTCGTGACGATTGAGGCTGTTCGGCTTCGTGGCGGGTAAATTGTTCTCTGGTTCTTCGTATGGTTGAGGAGTACATGTTTCTAGCCTTAGCAAAGCTTTGTTTGATGGATCAACTGAGCGAGCGTCGCCAATGGAATATTTCTGATCCTGTCAATTTCGTATCGGGTCAAAATCTTGATTGAGCTCCTCCTATGCAGTTCTTCTGGGTCTTGAAAAATGTGGAATTAACAGGTTTATTTTTTTGATTCACCTTGTCAGTTAAATTAGATGCAGGTTTCGAAACATCTGAGGTAAAGCAACATTTCTCACTAGAATCTCATTTAAATCGCTAGAAGCGTGAGTGGACGATAAGTCCATTTAAGAATCGTATAGTGATTCGTCGGAGGATTTTCGTCGGTCAGGCATGGCTAACCCTCAGAAAGAGGGCACAAGGCCTGAAAGGATTGGTTTTTTCCTGGAAAATTTTGTTCATCCATCCATTTGCGAAGCATACTACTGAGAAGATAAAGCAACATTTGTTTGAAAATCACCTAGTTTATACGGGCAACTGAAATGTCGGCTCAATATTAAGCCTCCACAGACCGTTCTTTTTTGATACACGCATATCCCTATTCAACGGTAATCACTTCAGGTATTATCCCGGACTTTGCATTGTTGGTTGGAAGATTGATAAAGATTTTAGCCGTTTGACAATGCGGTGTTCCAGTGAGCCGCCTGGGGAGAATTGAGCTGCATGAGAATAGATCGAGGAAACAAGTAAATAATCAAGGTTGCGAGTGCGGCCTTGAAGCCGAATTCCTACTTCCAGCGATCTTTCACCCAACTTCACTGTGAGAAGTAGTGTTCATCAAGTTGCGCTCTCCCACATTTCCTTTTCAATTTTGTAGTTGAAATCAAAGTGTCAGTCGCCCTTTCGTCCTGTGAGAATAATGACGTCGTTGTTTGCTCATGCAGGAAACTGTCTGACTTAGAATACGCGGGCGACATCCTTCTGAGTGTCGATCTGAATCGCAGGTTTTTTGTTTTCCGTCTGTACAATAATGTAAATGTGTTTAGAATGCATCTTCGTAGTGTAGAATGATTCATGATTGGATTGGACAGAGGCTTAAGTGGACTGGCTTTGCTATTTTAAAAATTATACTTCACTTGGTAGCCGCATATTAGATGACGTGCCATCGCGTATAGAGATGGCTCGATTGATGTCGACCAGTTTTAGCATCCGTGGCGTCCGCGTGATATCTACCTATCAGGCAAAGGTCGAGTATGCACATCGACAGTAAGGTTGAATGTCCCCTACGATCCACAGCATCCCCTTAGTCGGGGGTTGGAGAGAATAGGTGGTGCATCTCAGTGGTGGTGCAGCTTGTGGCATTCCTGCATTCGATAACTTTCTTCTTCCGTACACTTCTTCAACTTGTTATTCAATTGTTGTCCTTTCGATATTTCTTTTCTTTTTCTCGAATGGAAAGTGTTGCGAGTTAGCAACTAAAACCAGATCTCTTTGATGCCTGGTTAGCGGTTATAAAAACTAAAGCCTAAAATGCACGGTCATCTGCCCGTTTTTGGTTAACTGGTGGTACCTACATTTGGATGCGAAAAAATAATGTCCGACTTCGCGTCCCGAAGCCGACATGTCAGACGGATGTTTCAATCCCTCTTGGGCGTTAACTTTTAAATATTTTATTATGGGGACACTAACCGATGGAGTTCTCAACAACCACTTGGTTAGTGATCGTAGTTAAGAAATTGACGACGTCCGATTGGCCACTGTTGAGTAAACCTAAACCGGGTGATTAATGAATCAGGAGGGGGAGACGAACATTTAGGCAAACCACCCGAAATTCACAGTTGGGAATCTGCTAGCGGCGACTCGTTGCTGCCCCAAAGCAAAGAGGTATCAACCGTGGATATAAGAATGTTAAAGGATGGTCGCATCTCGTGACAGAGAGGCTTGAGTTTCGGTCAGAACTAGGATGAAAGGAAACCATTGGAGAATACACGCACGGAGTCGATGTTTTGACTTTACCTTTTGTTTGCTTGTGAGTTCTATGAGTTTGTGGTTGTTCTATCATAGAGTCGGACTAACGATGGGAGGAAGGAGTACATATGTAGTTTTTTTACCATCATGGGCCACCTTTTAAGAAGAACTCCGGCAGTCATGAACCTTGGATCTAAAGTAGCAAATTACATAAGCCCTCTACAGATCAGAATTAGTAGCTGTCTACCATGTGTTTAACGCTTTTATGATACTTTCTCGTAGTTCGCCAACTAATCGGTAAATTGGTATGACAATGAAATCTTCAATATGCTTGTCATTTGGGAGCACTCATTAACTATCTTCACGTCCTTTACATCTTAGAATGTAGATTACTACGTAGTTGTTCTTCCTACTCTACAAATTGAAGCCTTTTTGAACCTTTTCTCATCCTGGTTAGCCCGGCCATGGCACTAATTGGAGACTTTCTAAAACCGAATGGACATAGCTTCCTTGTCTTCCTGCAGTCTCTTTTCTCTTGTCCGTCCGTATTCAACGAAGTGACCGTTCATCTTATCTGCTGTATGAAAATTCGTCGATTCTTAATATCTGTTTGTAACATGAAGATCATTAAACATTCCAGCACTATTCTTTCTATCTATTGGTCTCTTGTTCTGCTCTCATAATCCTTTTCCTTTTGCATTGCTCACTGGTTTTTATCTTATTTGGAGCATATTTCCATGCTGCACCGTCTAATCACGTCCCGTTCTCATCATGCGTGAACAATCAGCCTTTTCAAGTTAAATTTCTGTCGCGGTTCCGAAACCGCATCATCCGGTGCCCTTTGTCTAACCACCCATGCGTCCGTTAATATGCAATATAAATTCAACAGAACTACAGTTTCCGTTTTAATCCCTACACCAAGACTCAGTTGTACAGTTTTGTAATAATCCGTGATAGAACAAAGATTTTGCAAAGAGCTTAGCTCTCGATTCTGTAGTACTAACTACAACTAGGGATCACGAAACGCAGAACACGGGATTGCGGACAGCACCAGATGTTTTATTCAGTGGAGTCTATGGGCCCGCATTTTTAGTACAGGTGAGCATATATACCCAAAATTTATTTGCAGCTTCCACACGCCTCTTTTCCGCGCTACTTGGTTCATCAATCTATGCAGAACTACTCTATTCCATCCTCTTTTGATCTGCACAGGATCATCCACTTCCCCTATTTCTCTATATAGTCTCTTTGTTCAATGGCATTCGTTTCTTCCAAAAAATATTTTTCAACGAGGTGTGTTGTCAATTAGGTTTAGTCTCCGTTTTTCGCCCCTCTTCTTTGATTTAACCCATATCGTCCGAAATTTCCTTTTTCATATCTGCGCTTGTCTCCCCAAATTCATCTTCCGAGTTCGTCGGATCCAGTACGCTCATCGGTGGGTTTCAGCTTGTCCGTTCGTAAATCCCATTTCTAAATGTCAGACGACACATCTGCTTTCTTTGCTGCTCTTTTTTTAATTACAGTTCTTTGGGCGTAGGAAATACGCCGTTTGGTCATCTCAACCCGACAGTAATTAACCTATGGAACTTCAGGGTTGATAAAGAGGGTTCCTAAATCTAGCCATCCAATTTTAATTCCCTGGGACACGATAGAAAAGCATTTTCTCCCGCTAGCAATTTTTTACGCCTGATGCATTTACCCGTACGGGTCAGTGATCATTTTCACTCTCTTGCCGACACCTCTGGAGCACATCGCGCCTGATTCTTCCTTTTTTATTATTTGCCCTCTCCTCTCCATTATCATTCTTTAGATTGTGGCGTAATACACAGTTTTCTAGTGTACTGCGGTCACGATTGTTTTCCTTTGTGATTTGTTGTGATAATTCCCTTAGTACATTGTTTCTATTATTTTTGAGAGTCAATAAATTTTGAAAATTTGGCTTCTGACTGAGAGTCCGTTTGGCAGATGTCATTTTCTTATTGGGATAAACTCGATTTACACACCTATCCAATTCTCTTGCTCTTATATCTGATCCACAGTTGATGGCTTTGAAATTGCGATTTGCTGAACGTTACCAGGTTTATCTATATGCATTGCTTCAATAATTTATTTCCTCACTCCGCCTTTTTGTTCGTTTGTTGCATATCAAAACGACCATCTCATTGTTTTTTTCTACTCGATAGGAAAATGAATCAGATTCTGTTTTCCCTAGTTGTTAAAGCAAACTTAATCGATTTGTTTGATAGCAGTTGAAATCTTTATCTCGAGTAAGAGGTGCATCGAACATTTTGTCTTGTTTTCATCCTGAGTTATTGATTGTGCTAGTCTTCCTACATAATGATCACTGGCGTTACTTTATTCATCCTTTTGCCCCTCCTTCCCCGTTTTTGTTTCTCCTATTCTTAAAAACACTCATTGGGTTTTCCTAAGAGATTATGAACAACGCACCTACTGCTTGCCCTATGGTTGTTCAACGTGAAACGAGCGTCTCATCTTCTTTTGGAATCATTGTTTGTAAGTGGCAAACGATGATTTAACACGTTTCTCTTCCTTCGTCCATACACACGAAATTTCGTTGGATGTCTGACCTCTCGCAGACATCCAAAATGGTGTGATTCGAATGGTCTGATTTTGTGACCCTCTGTCGCGTGCGACGTCTGCGTGCTGTCCTCATTCTTATGTACATTGTTTTTCTCCCAGTGGAGATATTTCAAAAAAACTGTCTTCACTTGAGTGTAAGCATCCTGGGCACGATGATACATCTAGTTTTCTAAGGTTACTGGTTATGGCCTTCATGGTTAGCTTTTTGTACTCTATTGGCATTTCATTCCTCTCTCTCACGGTAATGTTTCCGTCATGTGGTCGAAAATAATTTACATAGCTACGGTTATGTATAACCCGATATGGGGAAGGTTCAACACTTACGTTCGTTTTAACTGGGACTTAATGTAGTATTATACCGTAACGCGGTTTCACCATTTCAACAGTATACTATCCCTTCATTATCCTTTTCGTGTTTCCATTGTAAATGGATATACCCGGTGGAAGCCGTCCTATTTCGCAGTACCCGACTTATGGAGATAAAAAATGGAATGGCCTACTAGGGAGTAACGTTAGCCGAACTAGGGAAACAGTGGATGAATTGGATTTGCTTGGTCTCTGCAATAACTTTTGTCTGCATTTTTGCCATTTTCCGTTGGTCGAAGTGTAATCACGATTTCATGAACCCCTTACCCTTCGAGGAGAAATTATCTAATCCAAGGAGAAAAACGATCGTGACATTTCCCTCAGACATAGTCAGTTTTATGAAAATTGCTACAATTCCGTACCGCAGTCTGACTCCGGATATTCATTTCTGCCACACCAATGCCGGGAAAGTTTTCGGATTTGCTTCGCCTCAACAAATGTGGTCTTTTTTGGTTGTCTAACTCCAAAGTTAGGCAAGCTTGCTTATCAGAAACGTCTGTGCTACATTGGTGGTGGTGGCGCCAATCTTGGCGCCATCTGACCCGGCAAAAGAACATAGTTCCTTGATCATGAACGAAGAGATTGGTTTAGATAATCCAATCTCACACTGTTTGTTGAGTTTCTCTTGCAAATAATTTTTTCATAGTCCCCAGTTGTCTGTTCGAATCGCGGTTACATTTTATGCAGGTGATAAGTAGTTAGATGACTGACATACTAACCAAGTCTTTAGTCAGATAGAACTATAGTTTTAACTTTGTGTCACGCTTTATCTCATCTGAAATGTGTTATCTCTTTTCAAAATCTCTGAGGCTTATTACTGTGCACGGAGAAACAAGGTTTCAGCTGAATAGAGATGTGAATCGTTCTTTTTCTAGTATGGCATCGGATTTTTGCTTCTAGTTAGCGCTTCTCTGCTGTTTGTTTGACCGTGTAATTTTCTCGGCAAAGTAATGTTTTCAGTGTCATACTTTCCTGACTGCATCCGGTTTATTGTCACAAAGTTACTCAAGTTTAGGGTCTCTTCATTTTTTTATCTAATTGACTAAACTGAATTACCTTCCAGTAGCTACCTACCTGGCGTAACCAAGGTCACTGTCTTGGAATACGAATGATGTGGAGTTGGCGTTAGCACGTAACCTCTACGGCCGGTCACATTAATAAGAACCAGCAACTCTGACTCTACGACTTCTGAAGACAGAAACCCATAAGGTCTCAGGTATTCAGGCATCTCAGCGAGTTACAATGGCTAGTAGTCATTTGCCATCTAAGTTACCGGCGATAATGTTTGAGTCTTTGTGACCGAGGTTATTAACATTGAATCCGCCCACTCGCCATCGATTCGTGGAAAAGTGTACCACATGTCTGAATCAGTTAGACCGGTCTGATTTCTTCGATTGTTTTGGAGGCTGTTATCTGGGTCTCAAAATATTCTACCAATTACTGGCAATATTACACAAATAAGTGCTGACTCACTCGGAGCACGAAATTGTTTTTATGTTATTCATCTTTACGCAGCTTATTGTACAAACGTACTAGAATACCGGTACTTTCGTAACTCTAACTTCTCGTTAAAAAATTTGGATAGGAGAACAGTACAGAAAAACTTATGTCAGGTTCAAATGAAAGGTCACCACGTACCCAACTCCGGTTTCTTGCATTTGGAAAAGATTAGTCAGTTTTCTCGACAAACATTACCTCTTTCGATGTTCTGACGCATGATTTCGTCACGCCTCAGGTATTGCCATTCTACTGATTAGTACACACTTTTCTGCCGTGAATAAATTAGACCGTTTTTGAAAAATGAATTGCTCAGAATTCCCTCGACTTAATGGTATGAAATCGATTGTCTTTAGATCTCCAAGTCTCTGGTTAGGCGTCCTACCAATACATCCATACCATCGGGAACCTGGATACGAAATCTTTCCCAAGCAGATTAACCCTAGGTCACTAACGTCCATTTCCTAATAAATGCTACCGGAATAACGCTATTTTCACCATGCATCATAACGCGGAGCCCTTAGTTAGTGTACACATACGTTTCATTAGCAAGGTTGTTTCGTTCATCTGGCGTCTCTATTCTTCCTGTACTTTTTCTCACTATATTCATTCAGAGACGTCATTCCCTCGGCACTTCTTTGTAGTTGCAAAGACTTCTTCGCATTATCACGCTGGGTTAACGCCCCACGGTCTTGTGAATAAAACTTGAGTCAAAGGCTCCGGCTAGGATTTACAAAGAAAAACCTTTTCTCTGGTGAGCAGTCGCAAAGTATCGATTAGCTGAATACCTCCAGCACCCTTTCTACAGAGGACCTATCCAATTTCCGTTCTTCCGATATAGGGACCACACAAACTGACAGGAAGAATTGTGGCTCCATTGATTTATCCGATGATGGCATTAGTGGAAGGGAACCTATTAATTTGCATGCATTACTTAAACCTAAATGTTCACTTCACTTAGCTGCCTTCAGTGTCCGCAAGCTCACCCAGATAAGTCAACAAGCTGCCCTAACTAGAACGCTTGAGACTTTCAAAATAGACATGATCTCTTCTATTCTTTTTTCACCCTTCGTAGTTCCAATATAAATTCATCCTCTCCCTTCACTCTTCGCATATCCGGTGATCCATATGCGAGTAATTATGGTCAAGTTGGCTACTCGAGCGAGGGTGCACTGTTAGACTAGATCCTAGTCAACAGATGTTAGTTTGCTTTTCGGTCGAACGGTTCTGTACGTGTCAGTGTCCGTCGATCAATGCGGCATTGTTTGTTTATCGTATTGGTTTATGCTCTTAATAATTCCAGCTCCCCTAAGGCCAAAAATAAGTTTTATTAGTAGTCACCAATGCCGTGGATCAGCCGAAGAGTGTTGATCGTTCTAGACCACAACTGTGGACTCAGATGATGCGGTAGTCCGAAATCGCGTTCGTTTTCCTGTGACCTGTGGTCACATCAAGACCAAAAACATGCGTCTTGCACATTTGACTCTATACGATAATCTCCGACTTCAGTTCTAGTCGGAGCCTTTAATGCAGTTGTCGTCCCAATAAAATTTCAGGGATCCGAGCGAATACTAGAAGTAGATCAAAGAATCTCTGGACTCCGTGACAACTGCCACACAAAACTGTTTTCCGCGTAACCCTCAGAAACGATAGATATCCTCGATCTTAATTGTTCTGTTGTCAATCTGGGCCCCATCTCACTATGCAAACAACCGAAGCCGAGTCCGTGCTTTTGGTTACAATTCACCGGAGTACAACACGAGAAGTGATGTTCGTCAAGGTTGCTCCCTTTTACCTTTTCTTTTTTACCTTTCTCATTGAGTTGGGTATGAGAATAATAGCATTCATTTTTATTCAGACAGCTGACTTAGAAACTGCGCATGATGGTGTGCCACTGACTGAAAATGCAAACCAGTTGCAAATTAATTTTTTGATCTTCCGCAAGATAATGTGGGTGTGTTCAGAATGCGTTCTGTTCAACGTTGGACATTGTTTTTTCAGGAGAATAGTTGGATGAATTGGACAAGTTTTATTACTTGTGTAGCCGTACCTCACCTGGTGGTCGTTCATAGAATAAAATGTCTTCAGGCCTGCATAAAGTTTGTTTGGCATTCATCAGCTTGAGACATCTGTGACGTTCTCGTAACCTGTGATTCCTGATCAACGGTCGGGTATAAGCAACAACTGTAAAGTCGGCACTGTTATACGGCTCGAAAAAATAACCGTTGAGAGAAGTTATGCGAAGACTTTTGTGTTTGACCATCATTGTCTTCGTAATACTGATAAAATAAAGTGGGATAATTTTGTGGGTAACTCAGAGCCTAGACGTAAGGTACTGAGTCCTAAAGTTTAATTTTTAAGATAGCCATTGATTCACAATAGGTTGAGGTGGTTGGAACACGTTCCGCACATGCCCACAGAACAGCTGCGTGACTCGATGTATGCTGTTCTTCAAGGCAGGTAATGACTGGAAGATGGTTCGAGGTAGCTAGTCGACGACATGAAAAGAAGGTGCAGGAACTCCGACCGATGGACTGGCTTGTGTAGGTGCAATTTAGGGTTCCGAGTTGGGTTCCATCAGAACCGTCAATACGACGGTTGGCGGGAGTGGATCATATGGTTCAATGTCGCAGTCAATGGCATTTTCGCATGTAAAATCCTTCGTGTTCTATAGAGATTTCCAACTTATTACCTTGGAGTTGTTCTTTCGGTATTTCTTGTTTTGTTTTTCTCTTCTGGATAGATTATGCTGTGAGTTGGTAGCGAAACCAGAGCACTTTTATGTTATGGTAACGATTGTAGAACTGAACTCAACTGATCGAGTTCTTGCTCCTAATCCAATTCCTTCTTCCGTCTGTCCCAGTTATTCATCTAAGGAAACCTGTCTCATTTTCGCTCTTGTTTCATTCGTGTTGAACCATAAACAAGTTCCCCGTTAGTTTCGAATTTTCCAAGCGTTCCAGACTACTTTTTGAAACTAATGCTGCGTGTGCCCTGAGATGTATTTGATAAAAATGTTTTTCGAGAGCAAATGAGATTTTCCCGTCGAGTAGTCTACCGATGGAGCCTCATTTTATCGCAGTCATTCCTCAGCTGAATGCTTACCAGTTAAACTTATTTGAGAATATGTGCTCGATCCGAATAATTAAGCAAATCACGACGGCTGATTAGAAAAGTCTTATTCATTAGTTTTGCTTTTCACAGATGATTTCCCTTCAATTTTGCTACGCCGGTTGACACCGATTGGCGAGAGTAATATCCGCGAACAGCAGGCCGGATTTCGGCCAGGTTGAGGTTGCATTAACCAGGTATTCACTGTCCGCCAGCTACTCGAAACGCGCTGCACGCACCGCCGCGAACTGGGAAGTAGAGGGAAGCTATGACACCGAAATTACGCAGACGACATCGTGTGCCTGTTCGAGTCTGCGGACCATGCACAACGGGCACTAGATATACTGTCGAGATCGGTTGCTCGGTTTGGCATGGGATTTGCACCTTCAAAGTGCAAAGTACTGTTACAGGACTGGACGACAGCAGCGCCGAACTTGATACTGGATGGAGAGGAAATAACGACTGTGGACCGTTTCACCTACCTTGGTAGCTGCGTGTCCAACGATGGTTGCTCGGGATTGGAGGCAAGTATGCGTATATCCAAGGCTCGTGCAGCTTACGCTGGAACTGAAGACTTGTGGCGTTCGGCCTGATATTTCACTGAAGTGAAAGGTCGTCGTGTACTGTGCTGTGGTGCGCTTTCAGTTCTTGTTGTTACGATTGGGCGAGACGTGGGTATGCGCTGTGGGCGATTGTTCGTCGGTTGGAGGTTTTCGACAACCGATGTTTTTACGTAGTATGGCTAGGATTGGATTGGGAGTTGACCGGGTTGAGTATTATTGAGGATTAGGAATTCTGTTATTGGGTTGCCACTTCTGAAAATTTAGCTTTGTTATCAGGCGTATGAAACTTAGTAGACTACGCTGGTTGGGTCACGTGTTGTGTATGGTGACCATTTGTCTAACATATCGTGCCCTATTTTGTGTTCCTCCCAAGGAATGGAAGAAGCCTTGTTTAGGTCAGCAGATGACGTGGCAACGTGGAATGAGAAAATGTACAACGAAATTAGGTAAATTATGTACCTCACGTCTTGTCGGCTGGGGTCCGAAAGACCCGTCAACTAGCTGGCTGGAGACACTGAAGGATATGACAGTGAACCGTGAACAGTGGCGATCGTGTTGTCATTTTCTATCGAATCAGAATGATTGAAAACACGTACGTTTGTACAGTTAGACTGTGTTTCGTGTCTTGGCTGCAGCAGCATCTTATCTTTTGCCGCCTGTGTAGGTCCACTCCCTGTTCCCGTTGGATATTCACTCTTTTTATATAAACGTGTAACTCCGGGGAAAGGCTTGCCTTGCTGTTTAACGCCGATTTCGCACTTTAAGTCCCCATGAAACTCTTTAATCCAACTGTATGCACTACTTTCAGTGATACGAAATGTCGGTGCTCTTTCGGCAGCTTATCTTTGCTAACCCGATGGAATTAACACGATTTGTCAACGCTAATGGCAGATACGGATATCTCAGTGAGGGATTGCACGTCGGTCTGGGTTCTTAGGAAAGAACAGCATGCACCGGGGCTCTTTTTCGTTCCCGGATACCATCGTCATCGCGTGTCCCGATTCTGCGTATCACTTATCTACAATCAGGTACCGCGAGCGGCCACGTCATATATTGAGTGGACAATTCTCTACGCGCCCAAAAATCGGCGCTGTGATCCGGTTATCTTGCAGTTGCTCTGGTCACCCTCCTCGAACATAAATTACATAAGCAGGGATCCAGTGGTACGTCAGCTACTGTGGTTTTAAGCATGGGTTTATCTATCAACTATCTCCGAATTGGTCCAGTTCCGTCAGGATGCCAGATACTTGAAAGCACGGAAACTGCATCCTTCTAACATTTGACCCCTAATCTCTGTTCTCAAAATGATTAATCCGCTTCCCACGGTTTGTAGCCACATATGCCCACTGCACCTAGATTCAATTGGTAATGGAGAGGATCGAGTAGTTTTGCAACGTATTCGCCTTATCGTACTTACCATTGGAGCGACATGCTCTCCCGTTCAACTATATACACACCGGACCTCGCTCTTCATACCCTCTCTATCCCCTGTACTGCAAGTTTCGAAATGTAGTGGCACGTTTATAATCGTCAAAAACAGGTTTTCCTCTTATCTCATGCCCCTTTCTG
Organism: Fasciolopsis buskii; assembly: GCA_008360955.1. Taxonomy (NCBI): domain Eukaryota; kingdom Metazoa; phylum Platyhelminthes; class Trematoda; order Plagiorchiida; family Fasciolidae; genus Fasciolopsis; species Fasciolopsis buskii. The sequence goes on along the minus strand of LUCM01011154.1, from coordinate 308,278 downwards.
TGATTATGGACGTTCTTCATAAGTGAAATCATGTTTCATTCATTTTTGTTCTCCAGTCAAATTGCTTTTGGTTTGGGGGTTTGGGAAGGGTATTTCCTAAAAAAACTTAGTATCTACCCAAATCGCTTTTTACGGACATGCAGGGTGTCCGCAAATACAAGCGGTACGGTACAAACAATTTTTCCTGATTACTCCATGGTCGTCTCTCAATTAATCGGCGCCCCTAAGCCTCCCATACAGATTGTGCTTTTGTGACCCCGCACAACACTTATTTGGTCCACTTATTTGATTGGATGTTCTATTCACCTCATCACGTGAATTTGGGCCGGCATACTTGGGTCTGTTTGAACACGCATGTGTGTAAACACTTTTTGTCGCGATGGGTTGTTCCCTTGTGCTGCGGATGGTTTGTTTACTTCACCTGTTGCACCAGTGATAATGCCAAATTGATGAACTGCGTGCTGCGATCGATTTGCACTCGTATATTGATGCGTGTCGAAGCTATTTTGATTAAAGTTATCATTCGTCTCTTGCGTCTTTTCTTCCTCCATACATTATTATGATTGGCGGCAACTTGTTCAACATATTCCTGTCTTAGTAGTAGGGGATAGAATGTTTTCGTCAAATAATTCGCTCAACTCACCATTAAGAAACCAATGCTGATGCGTTCGACTCAAAATCATTCGTCTTGGGTTCGCGTCCCAGTTCGGGCGCAGTGGATATGCACTGCTGATGATTCCTAACGAGGATGAAACAGCCTTACAGCCTTCCATGGTTTTTTATTGGTGAGTTGGACGGTGATATCACACGATGAATTGTTTGATGAAAATATTCCTGTCACTAGCTCCGTATCTTCGGTTTTATGTGCTAATCAGGTCGGGTCCTTGATGATATATTTTCCCGGTCCCGCAGTTATTGTATCCCGCTGCGACTGTTTCTGCCTCGGGGTTTGTTCATCAGCTGTCCGATCATTTTTTTAAGCAGAGCATGATGCTCACATTCAAACTGACAGGTTGTGGACCATCATTATGATCGATTGACTATTCAGACGCAAAACTCGTGATCGTCCATTGTCAATTCTATCTTTGCTCATCATAATTTTTTGTTTTTTTGACACGTATGTGTGAACGGTAGTGACAACTCCCGTGATGCCGTTGCCCCGTTCTGTTTTCCAGTCATCTTGTGAAACTAGTTCAATGCTAAATATGACACACCTCATCAACCAACATATGCCCGCTCTTGTTAGTGTAGTCCCAAAAGTTCATATGGTACCTTTTACCACAATTGCTAGGGGCTCTGAAAGTCTAAATCACTCTTTGCCGGAAGGCATATCTAACAATAATCTATGAAGATTTCTGTCGCTCTGTTCCTCGTTTCTCTAGTCACAGTGCAAACATCAATTGACGACTTGTACTCCGCCGCATACGATGAATTTAATCCTTCGGGCCTGATGCAGTAGGTTACCAAATGCGTATATATAAATATATATATATATATATACATATATATATATATATGATTAGGGACATATATGGATAACTTGCACTCAGCTGGGTTGGTGTCAAAAAAGAAGGTACGATCCGCAACAAACAGCTCAAGGCTGAATGCATGCATTTAAGTGCGTTGCAAATGTCATTGGGATAACCTGATGATGAAAACTATAGTATTTACGGCCAAACAGTTCGGAGGCCGAATGCACTTGCTTTACAAGGGATTAAACGTCATAAACTGTGCCATAGTGATAATAAAATGTGGCACGAGGCTCTTCAGCTGCGATACATAGCTTTTAGGCTGTCATGCCAGGCCCGTAAATTTAGGCATTAAGTTCTTAAAATACGGGTAATACCGGAACGGAGGTCTAATTGTGTCGTTTGCCCGTAAAGAAAGCAACTTAGCGATCGGAGGATCCGTCCAGGGACAGGGAAAGTTCAGTTCGATGATTTTTGAGACCATTAATCTTGGGCCAAAGTGCTCCAGTTTTGCATGCTACTTCATACTACCATCTACTCAAAAGAAGAAAAGAGTAGGATAATGAAAGACCAATTGCAAGGTAATGAGTTGAAGAGATACAGAAAAGGAAAAATTAAATGCGAGAACGTCACCGAAGGTTATACTCTGCCATATCACCTACAGCCTCCAACCATTTAGTAGGGTGACTTCGTGAACCGAAAATTCGGTAGTCTAACTGGACCTGGTCACGATTTTCATATTTTTTTGTCATGTTATCCACTACCTACCTCGACAGACATTCCAAGAACAACCGGTCTCAGAGAACGAGGCCTGAGAGGCAAACGTCCTGTGGTCATGTGCACACTCACTTAAGAATATTCCCATTTGGAACTGCTTCGTCTCTTGAAGTGAGCACGAAATATCTTGACGACAAATTTGGTGCAGATAATTGAAATACACCACTCGAATCCCGAATTCGTTTTCACTGACGCATCAGACATCAATCGAAAATGAGTCCGCTGTCAGAGCCAAACACGCCTGCATCGAAGTGCGCACGTTGAAGGAACCGAGATTCAGAGACTGACAAGGCTTGAGATAATGTGAGCCAGCAGACTGAAAACCACCTACTACGCTATTTGATAATGGACCGGTGCTAGTACCAAGCATGTTTTCAGTGGGAACATTATGGGTAGGCAGCGCGGGCGAAGAATT
>LUCM01011154.1:292004-304634 GCA_008360955.1 Fasciolopsis buskii | reverse complement strand
TTACACTCATGCCAAAACTTTCTCTAGTCCTGATGCGGATTATTTTTACCGGTATTTCAGGAACCATTGCCCAGGTAGACTTGAACAACGTTGAAACGCTCCAATTGTTCGCGGATATGGAGTATGGATTAATCGCGCAATAGAGCAGAAAATATAATTATTCTGCACACTAATGGTAAATGGCGAGCGCCTTAGTTTGGAGACCCGTAAACGTTGTTGATGGATGCATGGGATGTGGTGACTTGGAGAACACTTATCAAATAAATATTTCTAGTGGGAAATCCTTCGAAAAACTTATCCCGCTTTCTAATTCCAAAGTTCTTTATTCTTACACAAATAAAATGAGGAAAGCCTCACAGGCGAGTCAGAAAAAAATGCAGTACGGATGGGAGAATATTTTCGTTTTGGTAACGGAGATATTCCTTTAATTCTGAGGAATCGGACAACGTAAAGAAAAGACAGTGTCTTCGGAAAAGGCTCTGTATTTCACTCCATTAAAATTCAGTAAATGTCATCCTGAGTAGAGTGGTTTTTTCAGTCTGGTCTACATCGCCAAGGGACGCAATTGGATCCAAGATCTGCTTCAAACAAAGTCACCACGGCCTGAATCTTGATCCTATCCAAAATGTTTCGTGTGGTAACTTAATGGTCTACCTGGTCTGTGGGTGCTGAAATAGATATTCTGAAACGTCTTGGAGTGCATGGTAAAAACCATTTCATACTGGAATTGCTGAACGCTACATCAAAATGACCAAGAAATTACTGACGAATAGTGACAGGCCGGATTTCTAGCGACACATGGATCAATTTGTTACGAATAAATCTTCCTTTGATCTCCCTAGCGGGGTCGCAATGCGCCAGGGTTGAGACATACTTATATTGGCTAAAATGGGATATCGACTGAATTTTTAGCTTACTTGCGAACGAGATAGGGTTAAAGCTTGCGGCTTATTGTCGGAAAGAATTGGCAGTTCTAACTCAATAAAAGGAATACCAGCTCGAATATTTGTTTGTTAGTTAATTCCATGGATGCCATTGGGTGTTACGAAACGCCGTCCTTGCTACCGAATTCTTTGCTTCTGAATGCATAAGTATCCTTATTTCTTTGGGATGGACATCCGCTTATCAGTGGAAATCATTAATAAGTGTTTGACGAGGGTACATTCATCTATAGGATCCGTGGGTTTCATTTACGTCACTTTTTTCTCTGTCCTCTCATCTCTTTTGCTACCCTTTTTTTGTGTTCGCCACACTCAAGGTGACGAAAACTGTTTGAGTTGAATGATAGCTAGAGCATTTTGGCTCGTCTCTCTCTCCGCTGTTGGCAAGTTATTTGTTGCTATACACTCTTGCTGTTCGCCGGACGTCAATCAAAGGTGAATGGTGAAGGATTTCGTTCATCGTTTTCATGATCTTTTGTGCAGTTCCTGCACTCAACTCGCCTTTGTAAACAATGGACTCGCTGCAGCTCTTTCATGTTTAGTTGAAATCATCATTGTATATCCAGCGCGACGGAAAAGGGACACAAACTCAGGCCGAACGATTGTGAGTCGAACCGCTTAACCGTTTGGCTAACGGTTCATCGAGTTTGAGCACCCGCCGACATAGCACCCATCTTTCATTGGTTTTGAGGACCACTGGACGTTGCTCGCAGTGGTGTTTCTTAACAAGGAATTCAGTTCACTTAACTTTTTATAACCATCAACCTTGGACCAACGTGCTCTGCTCCTCACAACACCATTTACAGCCGTACCCTGACTCCGTAGTTTTGAGCCGAATGTTAGTACTGTTTGACGGCTGGGTAACTAGCTACGTGGTTCAACTTGGCCTTTCCAAAACCTGAATGCATCGCCTCAAAGGTCTTTGAACACATCGTCGCTTGATCGCTGCTCTCGTATCACGGTTTTTGTTAAAGGTTTTAAGAATGGCCATCACCGTCCTTGCTTACTTAACTCTGATATTCCTACATCAATCTATTTTTCACTGGCAATCTATAGGATACAATGTTGAGTATCATTTCCCAATTATTTTCTGTTTCAGAAGCCTGTCATACTTTGGTCTGTGCTTTGATGCTATTAAACACGGACCTTCACAGTCAGGTGAGTAAATGTGTTTGTTTTTGTTGGAGTTACCCTAAACGATTCACTCATCAACGTATGCATTCATCTACCAGCCCATCACTCGATTATGTTCATCAACCGTTTCCATTATTGCTTATTTGTATAAACTACAAAATCGTCATGTCCTCTTATCCTCAAACAGCTTCATTTGTTCCAGATTCGACGGTCTAGTTCAGAGGTAACATTAGACCAATCACAAATATGTCCCATCTCTCCATTCTTGTTCACCTTCGTCATGGACGAGGTGATGGAAAATGCGTTAAGGGATCTCCGGGATGTAGGAGTCGAATTGGGAAGTAGAGGGAAGCTATGACACCGAAATTACGCAGACGACATCGTGTGCCTGTTCGAGTCTGCGGACCATGCACAACAGGCACTAGATATACTGTCGAGATCGGTTGCTCGGTTTGGCATGGGATTTGCACCTTCAAAGTGCAAAGTACTGTTACAGGACTGGACGACAGCAGCGCCGAACTTGATACTGGATGGAGAGGAAATAACGACTGTGGACCGTTTCACCTACCTTGGTAGCTGCGTGTCCAACGATGGTTGCTCGGGATTGGAGGCAAGTATGCGTATATCCAAGGCTCGTGCAGCTTACGCTGGACTGAAGCACTTGTGGCGTCGGCCTGATATTTCACTGAAGTTGAAAGGTCGTGTGTACTGTGCTGTGGTGCGTTCAGTTCTGTTGTACGATTGCGAGACGTGGAGTATGCGTGTGGGCGATGTTCGTCGGTTGGAGGTTTTCGACAACCGATGTTTACGTATTATGGCTAAGATTGGATGGAGTGGATGAGTAATGTAGAGGTCAAAAATCTAGTACTAGGTGCCGGCTCTCAGAATACCTTATTTCATCGTATGAAACTTAGGGGGCTGCTCTGGTTGGGTCACGTGTTGTGTATGGTGACCATTTGTCTAACATATCGTGCCCTATTTTGTGTTCCTCCCAAAGAATGGAAGAAGCCTTGTTGAGGTCAGCAGATGACGTGGCAACGTGGAATGAGAAAATGTACAATGAAATTAGGTAAATTATGTATCTCACGTCTTGTCGGCTGGGGTCCGAAAGACCCGTCAACTAGCTGGCTGGAGACACTGAAGGATATGACAGTGAACCGTGAACAGTGGCGATCGTGTTGTCATTTTCTATCGAATCAGAATGATTGAAAACACGTACGTTTGTACAGTTAGACTGTGTTTCGTGTCTTGGCTGCAGCAGCATCTTATCTTTTGCCGCCTGTGTAGGTCCACTCCCTGTTCCCGTTGGATATTCACTCTTTTTATATAAACGTGTAACTCTGGGGAAGGGCATCGGTCAGTGAGGCTTGCCTTGCTGTTTAACATCGAACGATGATGATGGTGATGAATCACAAATGTGCAAAAAGCTGAAGCTGAGGAGTAATGGTACACGAAAGTCCATTTGTTTACTTTACCCCAGCCACCTTCTTGAAGCGAATAAGTCTTCGGCTACCGATGCTTGGCGGTTGTCAGCTAAGTTCTGGTTGTGTCGATGCGGTTTCTTTTTTATTAACGTGATTGTTCACCACAGCAACTGAGTCGGGCACGTCGCGACTCGACCCGTCAAGTCGGTTACTCTTCGGTTAGTGATTTACGATGCCCCAGAATGACTAACAACGCCACCAGAGGAAAACTGACGCGTTTGGAAGAACAGAGACAATATCTGCTTAGCCGTATATTTATCCTGAACCAGAAAGGAGTATACTGAAGAAGTCAACTGTATGTACTCAAATCTCGACAGCGTCGCAAGCGTCGGGTTAGAAAACGTGCCGCTTTTTTTGCTTACCGTGAATTCGATATTTCAGGATTAGTGACCTGATTTAAATGGCGAAATTTGCGGGAAAAATTGAACTTCGTGTCAAAAGGTATAAAATTTGTCACCTACTCGGGGTATTTCTTACAGGCCTAATGCTTCTTCTGGTTGCTTCCCGATCTAAACAAATACAGCTCCTCCACTTTTATCTTGTTTTTGTTTATTGACGCATTCGACTTAACTACCAAGATCCTGTGTCATTTAAGACGAGTGTAATCGAGATTAGAGCGTTCAATGTATGCGTACAGCCGATTGTCATCATTATTCTCCTTGTTTTTGTTTCAGTTCTATGATTTACATCTCAGTGTTATCATTAACGGCCGTTAATTGCTGCCATCGAACAGTTGCATGGCTGGTTGTTCGATCTATGACATGAATTTGATCATGTATACTGCTGATAGCCCTAGCGCTATCAGTCTGTCATGTTCATTTTTTCGTTTTAAATGTTTCTTGCGTACGATCCCTCTGACAGTACTACGCGATTGACTTAGATAACGGTGGTATATTTGGTCTCATCGAAATGTTCCTACTATTGCAGTCAGTGTTGAAACTTGCCTAGGACTTCAACGTTCATCTTTGAGCCACCGGTTCTATACACACACGAATAAGCGCAGAAGGAAGGATATCCTTATTCATCTATTGTTTACAATCAGTGCATCTATTCACTGTTCACATTTGATAATGATTTACCTTCGACACGCACTTTTAGCTCCTGAAGGTCAAGGCCAGCCTTGCCTGAGTCACGCCGATCCAATCGGGAACGGCAAAGTTCACGTGAAACAAGGCAATGTGATTCCATTCAGTTCCAGTGTTTGCAGCCGTTAACTTCGCACCAAAGCGCTCCGGTTTCACTTGCTACCTCATATCCTTATATGCTCAAAAGTGGGAGGATCACAAATACCGTGAAATCGATTACAACATAATAGGTTAGACAAGTATATAAAAGGGGAGTGGTTCTGAATACAAGAACCTCCACTGATTAGCACATTGAGTCGTTTCATCTACAGACTTTAACCGTTTTGTCGGGCTGTTCGTAGACTCAAACTCGATAATCTAACTGGACCTATATGAGGGAATCCACTGCTCAAGGTTTTTTATGCCTTTTTATCAAGTCATCGACTGGCCACCTCGACCTATCCTCAATCCGGTGCACGTTTCGGCAAACAGCGTACAAAAAGGCAGTTGTTCTCGCGGCATGTATAGAACATGTCCCAATCACCTTTATCTATTTTTATTCAGGGTCTCTTCAAAAGATTGAGCGCAGTACCCTATGCCTAACCTCAATGTTACTGACGAAATTTTCAAGCCATATCCCGCCGATGCTTCGAAGATAATGTTCGAGAATCTTCTCCTCTCATCGCCAATGTTTCTTAGCCGTATAATAGGACTGACTTTACTGCTGTTGTATATTGTCGTTCTTTGATCGGTAAGCGAATGCCACGCCGGCATCACAGATCCTTCAAAGTGTTGAATTTCATTCGAGCCTGGTCCGATGCAACTAACCAAGTAACAATCCATCTATTTCATCCAGTTTTCCCCTGAAAGATCATGTTTCGCCTTTTAGCTAATCCAATACTGCAACAGCATTTTGCACTTCGAAGGTGTGAAACGCATCGCAAACATACCACGCAGTCTTTCAGATGATCAAAAAAATTTAAACTTACTTGAGTCCTCATTCAATGGTACACGTCATCCGCATGTTCTAAATCAGACGGTTTACTGCCTGAACAAATATCAGTGCATCTATTCTCACACAGGATTAGGGTTATTTCTGTTATCATTTCACTAACAGAATTGAAAAGAAAAGGTAAAAGGTGCAATCCTAACGAACGTCATTTCTTATGATGAACTCCGATGGAAAACCGCCGAAACAATGTACTCGGCTTCAGTTGCTCGCATAAAAACACCGAAAAAATAAATCGAATTTCTCTGGTACACTCTCCACTGGTCTTGCAACGCGCATATAGGATAAGTATTCTCGACATAAAATCGTTTGTTCCTCGTAACTGCGTGGCAAGTGTTTAAGTCCTTCAGGTCTGTCTCATATTCCACACAGGGAGGAAAAGTGATCAATTATCGGTGCTGTCGGAAGCGAGTATCACTAATAAGCTCGTGATATGCTCGCTCCAGTTGATGAAATACTGCATTACTCCTTCATAATGTCGCGAGCACTTTTCAGTAGATACCAATCGATCTGTACCATTTCAAGATTAATTTCACAAACTGTCACGTTGAGTCAAGAGGATGGCAAGGTGTTTGGAAGCTTTTATTTATTTTAGGAACGAGGCACCGTAATTAGTTTAGTGCGCATGAGCATACCTCATCTGTGAGCTGACAGCAATAACCAATCAACGTCCTCTGTTCGATTGATGCCACCTGACGCACGTAGCAATTTTGAAGTGATATTGATATATTCGGCCCTTTTCCCTCTACCTCTGGTTATAGCCCAGCCTGGCAGTAAGGTGATCCATCAAAAAGGGAAACTGTTGTTGATAGCAATCCAACTCCTGCAGTCCTCAAATGGAGGACCACTCCTTCCCTCCTTTCATAATTTCATATAAGTTGCCGCTTTCTATACCCCATGACTTGGTTGCTGTTTTCATCTCATTTTCGTCATAGCTGTGCACCATATAGATCACTCACTCCTCCACTGCGTTCATTGCACCAAAGAAAGGCCGTATTCGACAACATTCATGATCTGAAGACCGACACTGATTCCCCATACTACTTTTCACAATCATTTTGTCCCCTGGTCTTCATATATATTTTAAGTTGGCCCTATTGTTACGGTGATGGTCAACTTTCTATTCGGCCTCAGACATCTCTTCTTATTATGTAAATTCCTATCACACATGAATGCAGCGTTATGTACATGTTGAGCATATATTCTTCCTTATTCTTATCTTTTTTGAAAGAATGTAGTGTTTGCTCATTCACAAGATGTTCCATTAGGGTTCAGGACCCGAGAAATCTAAATATCCAGTAATCCGAATCTTCTTCCGAAATGATCCAATGCTCTTTTTTAAGCACTGATCCTCTACTTGACTCGATCAATCGCGGAAGTTTATTGAAATATTCAATATTGCTCGCAAGTCCACTTTAGGCTATTTTACGAGAATATCCATTGCGAAATTTGATTAACTTCACTCATGTTGTCGTTTTCACTCGTCGTATTCAATGAATAGATTTTGTTCTGCATTGCGATAAGGCTACTAAAGCCGCAAGCTCGTTAGGACTGTATTGCTCGCATGAAGTGTGTGCATTCCAATCTATGAACGACAACTTGAGATCTTTTTTCAACAATTTTGTGTATTCATGTGTCCTGTAGCTCGGGTTGACTGTTTAAAAACATCCAGATCGCTGCCATCTCACTAGCAAAAAACGGGACATCCTGTCTAACTTTTCATTAGTGAGTAACGCGATGGTGCTCTCTCTTAAGTTCCAGCAAAGTGATTAACTGATTTTTAGCTTACACGAAGACCCCTTGATCATAAGCTGAATCATTATGATCTGCCCATGAATGGAATTCGGCAAGATTCCCGGTCGATAAATTATGCGTGGTGCAAATCGGCAGGCTTTGTTGGCTTAGTTCTGAACCATTTGCACAGACCATGCATTCAGATTAAGTAATAACCGTTTGTCAATTCGGAACTAAACAGTTATCAAGCATTAGCCGGATGAATTTCTCTACATGATAACTACAATCAGCCTGAATCCTCAACTCAGTAAGCGAATCCTTAAGACTATGATATGATATGATATTTAATGTCTGGTATTGCTCTTCATTAGTTTGATTCGAGGACGAAGTTTTGAAGTCCTTATTTTGCCCCGCAAATGTGTTGTACATCGGCCAGTCGCACGAACAGTGTATAACTGCGCAGGTGAAATTCTTCTCGCTACACAATGCCGTTGGTTGATACTTGCCTTTATCGTTCGCCAGGTCAGCCAAAGAAGTACATTTTCAACATTCAACACGGAGTTACAGACAGCGATTTCAGTGGGACGATTTCCCGCTTACTGGGCTGTTCAACTGCTCCCTAAAACCGAAGAGTGAAAGTCAGGATTTCTCTTCTTCTGTTTTCGACATGAATTAGCAGTCAGATTTGATCACATTCTGTAGAATCACCACGGTTTCACAAAAGATCCGTGGAAAAACGCATATTCCTGTTGCATTGTACCAGTACGTTCAATCATTTCATTTTTAGTTAGCTCCAACCACCATATCGACGAACGTTTAGTCCATATGAATTCACACAGTTCATTTTGGGTTCTCTTGGTTTTTGGTTGTACACAAGCTCAGCTCGCTCGCTGCGGATGATCTTCCTATTTGGTATTTAGCGATTAACGTCGTGGCTTTGAAACATGAAGGTCGCGGGTTCACATCCTCCTACCGCCGATCAACTTCCTCACTTGGCCGCCTTCTGTTGGCCACGGCCCTCTTCCTGAAAATGTGCACTGTTGTTTCGTTAATAAAGAAAGTAAAAGATTAGTTGACAAACTCGCTCGTTTGATGACAGTGTCATAGGAACAGAAACAGCAACAATGAGCAATGCTTTCGCGGTCGTGTACCTCCAAAAAATCGTATTGAAGGTTCTTAAATAGAAAGTTCTTTTCCAAGTCGCCATCTCAAATCGGCGATGTGTTTGTCCTTCGCCAGCGGATAATAACTTTCTTCTGCTCAAATTATGTGTTGTGTAACCCAGTTCTTATACCATCTTTCGGATATTGGGTACAAGTTCAAACACGCGTCCATTTAGATAAGCATTAGCGACTGCGCATGTTCAATCTGCGTTCAAGTACGATCGATCCATTTCCGTTCACATTATCCATACCCAGTCGTGCGTGTATGAGAGTGGTAGTTGATATTTGTGTTCGCAGGTGTTCAATTAGTTCGTCATAGCAGTTATTTAGATGTTAGTGATTTGGCCCCACCCTTATTCGGGTTTTGACTGTTCGTAAGCACGAGATCAGATGAGATTTCCAGTTCTCATTTTGCTAGTATTTTATCTCTTTATGTTTACAGATGTTTCCACATCTCGCTCGATTATTCTGGAAAACATAAAAAACATGAATTGGATTCTTATCAGTAGATGGTGCCTGGTCTGACGGACAACAAACTACACATTTTTTCACTGTCACTAGTTGATTGAAAGCTATGTTTGAGGAAATTTACTCGCGGTAAACAAATGGTCCGCTAATCGCACCCGTTATCGGAAATGTTGTTACTGACTTAAAAAATTGCATGCACAAAAACATCACGAGGCACGCTGTTTTTTGACGCACTCGTTCGATTCATATTCGCCAACCATGAAATGAAGTTTTTTAATAGCTATGTGCTGTGTAGATTTACACATAAGCTTGTCTGCCTTTGCATGGCCGCATGGGCTAGCCCAGCCTCTTAAGTGTATATAAATGCACTGCATTCTACGCCTAGTTTTCAACCGGAAGGTTTTGCAGTTTACGCAAGTGACGAAGGTTTTGAATCGAGTAGTCCAGCATCCTCGTTGCCTGGCTTTCAGTTCGGTATCCGACTTCATGACCAACGTTTGCATTGCTTTCAAACTAGACGAGATTCCCGGCTAATTCCAACTCTTTCATAGGTGCTGAGCATTGCAATGGGCACATACGCCCAGTTCTTTTGTCTAAAGTGAATGTAAAACGTCATCTGCCCGCATTACATTTTTCTGCATTTGAGCCGCTCACTATGATTTTTTATCATCAAATGTCCGCAGTTTCTCTGTCCATACGCTTTTCACAGTTATTATCGGCATGAAGATTTAACGGGAGTCTTCGTTGAATGCCCCCGGCTTCCTTATCCTAAGTTGTAAAGGAGCTTCAGCGCCTCATGGAATTATATTTTAGAGCCTGCATTCGTCCAGAAACGGATCATTGCTCCTAAGGATTCACCCACTAGTCCCGTACAATATATTTCAAAAGTGAATGAAATCATTACCTCTGGGGAGTAGTTGAACTTCGTGTAGTTCATTGTCGTCGTGTTTGACGTTTCGAACCGTAAGGAATATTCCGTGACTATTTGAACCAAACCCAATGAACAACTGATGGAATGTTTCCGTAACTTTTTAGTGGCTCCCGTTCTGGTGTCTGTACGCAGCATTTTCTGGACGAAAATAGATCGATTTCGAAAACGCAGTCCACACCCGGACGTGCATTTGACGACGAAATCCAAAATACCTATCTAGCCAGAAGTTGATGTTCATTTGGTCTTTGCTGTTTTTCTGATTGTCACATTTTCTCACCCTTTACAACTGACCGTGGACATTGTTGTCTGATTAAATGCAATTTGGGATTTATTTCTTTTACTGTAGCAGTATTTAATAAACTCTCTAAAACCTTCCCTCCTCGTTGTAAAAGAAGTCGTGCGCTCATATTCACCTAATGAATATGGACATTTTTGTGATCACTTAGATGCAGCTTTTCGTTGTGATTCGGTCGCGAAATTCATGTCCATCTAACTTCCTGAAGCCATGTTCGTTTTAAAGTCGTTCGTCGGCACAGCACATTTTGCTGTGACAAATGAAATTGTGTGAATCGGAGCTCACATGGCTAGCGTGGGAATGTAACGGCATTGAACAAATACATTGCTACACCCGTTCAATCAATTCATCTGTTTACAATCAACTAGGCCATGCTATACACAGGAATTGCAAACTTTCACGGAACATGAAAGTGGTGCTTCCCTTCCTCCTTTTGTCCATTCGACAGATTTTAACCATAATGAATAATCTTTCTCAGTGGTTGCGCTGCCTATTATTATCTCACGCATGTATTGATGGTATAATTCACCTATTTGGGATGCTACTGTCTCCCGCCCCCAATCGTTACACACGATGAGCGATTTACATATATATACATATAAATCAGTGTACGTATATATATATATATATATATATATATATATATATATAATATATATATATATATACGCTATTGCTGAAACTTGTGCGACGAGTGTTATGTGAACAATTTCCGCTTTAGTAGAAAACGGCGTAAAGAAACAAATATTCGAGCTGGTATTCCTTTTATTGAGTTAGAACTGCCAATTCTTTCCGACAATAAGCCGCAAGCTTTAACCCTATCTCGTTCGCAAGTAAGCTAAAAATTCAGTCGATATCCCATTTTAGCCAATATAAGTATGTCTCAACCCTGGCGCATTGCGACCCCGCTAGGGAGATCAAAGGAAGATTTATTCGTAACAAATTGATCCATGTGTCGCTAGAAATCCGGCCTGTCACTATTCGTCAGTAATTTCTTGGTCATTTTGATGTAGCGTTCAGCAATTCCAGTATGAAATGGTTTTTACCATGCACTCCAAGACGTTTCAGAATATCTATTTCAGCACCCACAGACCAGGTAGACCATTAAGTTACCACACGAAACATTTTGGATAGGATCAAGATTCAGGCCGTGGTGACTTTGTTTGAAGCAGATCTTGGATCCAATTGCGTCCCTTGGCGATGTAGACCAGACTGAAAAAACCACTCTACTCAGGATGACATTTACTGAATTTTAATGGAGTGAAATACAGAGCCTTTTCCGAAGACACTGTCTTTTCTTTACGTTGTCCGATTCCTCAGAATTAAAGGAATATCTCCGTTACCAAAACGAAAATATTCTCCCATCCGTACTGCATTTTTTTCTGACTCGCCTGTGAGGCTTTCCTCATTTTATTTGTGTAAGAATAAAGAACTTTGGAATTAGAAAGCGGGATAAGTTTTTCGAAGGATTTCCCACTAGAAATATTTATTTGATAAGTGTTCTCCAAGTCACCACATCCCATGCATCCATCAACAACGTTTACGGGTCTCCAAACTAAGGCGCTCGCCATTTACCATTAGTGTGCAGAATAATTATATTTTCTGCTCTATTGCGCGATTAATCCATACTCCATATCCGCGAACAATTGGAGCGTTTCAACGTTGTTCAAGTCTACCTGGGCAATGGTTCCTGAAATACCGGTAAAAATAATCCGCATCAGGACTAGAGAAAGTTTTGGCATGAGTGTAAGTAACTCTGTGGTCGCTTTCGAATGTGATGGATTTCCTCCATGAAAGACATGCTCTTAGGATGGTTTATTCGTTCAACATGATCTAATTTGTGGTTTTGTTTAGTTTAAAAATGTTGGAAAGGCTTAAAAACAAAATTTTAAATTGGCCGAGGCTTTTAACCATGCCGTTATCGTCAACATTGTGGTAACAAAAGATTTTACTGTATCTCGCTCACTGCTTTGCTGCCACGGTAACCAAGTAAATGCTTAACAGAGCATGCTTAAATACCCTTGACGCATGGTAAACTTTGATGTCAACCAAGATTCTCTCTAAACAAGAATTTCCCTGTTTTTGATCAGCTTTTATTGGTAGATCCCAGTAAGTGCAAAACATCCCAATTGGCAGGTATTTATCTCCAGTTTATACATACATGCATAATCGTGGGTGGAGTACCGACTTAAGGAATTGTTTCTTTTGGACTAGCGAGCTTGTTATCACTCATGGATACAAACTAGCATAAATGCTAAGACTTTACCGAGACCATTTGTGAGGTTTTTCTCCTGCAGTAGGATTTCGTTTTTCATGTGCAGCCATGTCATAACGAGACTGCACCTTGTAGTGGTATGACGCCTTGCGCGCTTCCATGACCCAACGAGCTATTCGGGATTGCTTGTTT
>LUCM01011154.1:189882-291826 GCA_008360955.1 Fasciolopsis buskii | reverse complement strand
TTAAGGCCGAAGAGTCAAATCACACCGGAAGTGGTTAATGGTACGAGGCCTGACGAATTAGTCCCTCTGATCCTTGTAGGCTTAGTAGTTTGATCTGCGGCTGGGCAACTTATTGGAAAAAAATGGGTGGGAAGAGTAATTAAAGATCGATGGGGCGCTCACTCCGTTATACCCGCTGCCTTGGCGTAGGTTTCGTTGTCAAGAACGCAAAGGCTTCGTGAGAACCCTACTCCGTTCTTCTGTTAGCGCCTGACTCCCTAGCAGCCCCGTCCCTTTGACCCCATGAGTTTACACACGCCTACAATAATCCCATACTATTGCATCGGTCGTTCCGCACATGAATAATCAGCGACACGCTGCCCCATTGCATCGAGCGCAGGTGGGGTGGGTAGTGATAAGTATACTGCTGCTAAGAGTTCCCTCTCTTATTCAACCTGTCTCTTCTGTTCCAACCCAAATCTCTTCGCCGCCGCTGCCTACCCATAATGTCCACTGGATAACATGCTTGTACTAGCACCGGTCCATTATCAAATAGCGTAGTAGGTGGTTTTCAGTCTGGCTGGCCTCACATTTATCTCAAGCCTTGTCATCTCTGAATCTCGGTTGTCCCTTCAACCGTGCGCACTTCGATGCAGGCGTGTTTTTTGGCCCAAATTTGTCGTCAAGATATTTCGTGCTCACTTCAAGAGACGAAGCAGTTCCAAATGGGAATATTCTTAAGTGAGTGTGCACATGACCACAGGACGTTTGCCTCTCAGGCCTCGTTCTCTGAGACCGGTTGTTCTTGGAATGTCTGTCGAGGTAGGTAGTGGATAACATGACAAAAAAATATGAAAATCGTGACCAGGTCCAGTTAGACTACCGAATTTTCGGTTCACGAAGTCACCCTACTAAATGGTTGGAGGCTGTAGGTGATATGGCAGAGTATAACCTTCGGTGACGTTCTCGCATTTAATTTTTCCTTTTCTGTATCTCTTCAACTCATTACCTTGCAATTGGTCTTTCATTATCCTACTCTTTTCTTCTTTTGAGTAGATGGTAGTATGAAGTAGCATGCAAAACTGGAGCACTTTGGCCCAAGATTAATGGTCTCAAAAATCATCGAACTGAACTTTCCCTGTCCCTGGACGGATCCTCCGATCGCTAAGTTGCTTTCTTTACGGGCAAACGACACAATTAGACCTCCGTTCCGGTATTACCCGTATTTTAAGAACTTAATGCCTAAATTTACGGGCCTGGCATGACAGCCTAAAAGCTATGTATCGCAGCTGAAGAGCCTCGTGCCACATTTTATTATCACTATGGCACAGTTTATGACGTTTAATCCCTTGTAAAGCAAGTGCATTCGGCCTCCGAACTGTTTGGCCGTAAATACTATAGTTTTCATCATCAGGTTATCCCAATGACATTTGCAACGCACTTAAATGCATGCATTCAGCCTTGAGCTGTTTGTTGCGGATCGTACCTTCTTTTTTGACACCAACCCAGCTGAGTGCAAGTTATCCATATATTTCCTTTATCATCCCTATGTATATCCAAACATTTCTTCATTTCGTTTTTTTGTTCTTTATATCTATGAAGTGAGATGGTAAACGTCTTTCTACGGATATTGCTTCTCGATTGGTCATATTTCTTATGGAAAGCCTTTCTCATGATGTTCGGATGTAGCTCTGGCCCACCGAATCTGATAAATTGCATTGCTTTCAAAATGCTAAGTTCTTCTTTTAGTTTCCTTCTTCCTTTGATATTAACGACCTTGAAACCAACTATCGTTCTTTGAAAGGTGTTTAGTTGAGAGGTAAGAACGTTACCTGTACACCAGATAAAGAAGCAAACACTCGATAAAGAACTAATTCATACAGCCTAAGATTTTACGTTTCTTACAATTCATTCGACGACTTAAAACACCAATGAATGACACCACAATAGGGAAGCCATCTAAACACCCCGAGAAAACATTTGCAAGTGAGATACTTCTTATACGGGCAGGTAAAACAGCTTGAATTAGTGTTTCCCGATGGAAATTAAGAACCGTTTTTCACCGGATATTTTAGTGAATTAGATACTCATTCTGGATTTCAAAACTTTTGCGGTCGTCCAATCATGCCGTTCCTCTAATGTTCAGTCGGGCAGGATATAACTGTTTTATTGGTCTTGAACATACTGTTTTCCAAATTGTGTTGTTTGCAGTTTTGCAATTCAACAAGAATTCGGTGTCGCCTAAGTTCATTCCACGCCCAACACCACAAATCTGGTAGGTTGGTGAAGTGCTCCAAAAGATCTCCATCTAACCTTGCATGCTCTCATTCCGCAGCGCTCCTTCTTTTAGCTGAATCAATCTTTCGAATTTCTCAAAGCCGGCTATCTCAAATACTTGATAACAAAGTTTGTAAACCATTTTTCGCGCATCTAGAGGTGATCAAGTGGACCAAGCGTCTGTTACCGAAAGGGTCAGTGGTTCTAATCTCAGATATACCGATCACTTTGGTGGTAGACGGCAACTCGCTATCGCTCGGGTCCTCACCACATCTGACTTAGTTGTGACCTTGTGCACCTCTACACCACTCCCGATTCCCTCTCCCCCGTGTGGTGTTCCCTACCGGCTATGACGTGCCTTCCACTTTACTCATGCTCCAAGCATGTCATAAAGAAATCTTCGAAAAGCACTGAGAAGTGGTGTCATTTACTTCATAGTCTTATCCCACTTTTAGATGGCACTTTCATAGACTGCTCCGAGCACTGAGTCATCTCATTTTTTACGTCTTCAATTTAAACGTCAAAAGGTTTCATTCCGGATGACCTTGCTTCTGGTCCCGAAAGCGCATATAGAACCTCCGCTCTTTCATTTCTGGCTGGTTTTTTTTTGTTCATGATCCAGAGGCCGAAGTAAGTACTGACTTCCCAATGAGAACACTATGAATCTTCTCGGGTTTCGTATAAGAACCAACAGGGGGATTCTTCGGTGTCCATTTTTGACTAATCAAGTGTTAGAACCGGTAATCAATTAAGTGCTTCTCTTTGGGAACCAATTTCCAGAGCAATTCAGTGAACCTGGTTCGAGAAAACGTGGGAGTGTTTCTCAGTTGGCGACTTTTTGCGGGTACTGATTTCGAAATCAGTGAGATTAACTTTCGACATTTAGTTTAGAAAATCTTAGGTATGTTTCGTAAACTACTAATTCCTGGAAGTATCACACTTGAAAATCTTGAATGGTATTGAAGCGGACGTACAAGTGGCTTGTTTTACACATTAGTGACCTCATTTTAATACTTTATGTCGTTTTGCCACCATTGTTTTCTAACCTTCCCTTTTAGTTCCTGCCAGTTCTCCATTCCATTTGCTTATTTGGGTTTTTCCGCTTGCATCTTCGACGAAGTGGCCGCCAACCAGTGTTTTTTTATCGGCGGTGCTCGTGCCCTTCATTTTTTTGTTTTGTTCATCTCTCTTCCGTTTGTGTATGTACGACTTGCGAACAAATGGATCGATAATCCGACGTATGCGCGCACACACAAACCCACTAGCTACGGTAGTAAATCTTTTATGCACATTTGAAGTCTCTTATTTTGATTTTCTGTGTGTCAAATATGGCTTATCCAAAAACCCGGGCATCCTCTATCTGCCCTCGTTGTATGTGCTAATCCATTCATCTATTCATTTATTTACCTATTTCTTTCAACTTTTTGCTCCCACAAACACAACCAAATTCCATCTTCCGGACCAGCAACCGCATAAATATAGCCGGTGTATGTTGTCATCGCCTGAGCAACTACAGTTATCCTTCAAATTTATTTGACCAGATTGGGACACCTTATTGTTGCTCAGTTTATTGGTGTATATTACTGTGATGTGGTTTGTTTGGGTTCATTTCGAGGAACTGCTATGTGAAACTAATTTAGTATTCGATACGCTCTTATTGCGTCTAACTTTATCAACTTTTTCGCTTCTCCGCTTTCTTTCTCAGGGTGTAACCAGAAAAATGTCCTGTCAGGAATTCATTAGTAATCTGTGTCAGATGCATTGTGGCGATTGTTTCGTGCGCGATGACCTCAAGACCTTATACAATGCGATCAAACAAGAACCGCTTCGCTGGCCACAGTAAGTTAACGCACCACTTGAAAGCCCCTTTCGTTCTGAAACTATCACCATCCACAGTTTCGATCTCATTATATCCAAACATACATGAGACATATTTGCTTATAATTCACGATGTACCCAAATTCACAAATGACAAAGGGATGATGCGCAGGTTCACTGTAATCCTAGTAAGCATTTTATTCGTCATATTCAATCACGACAGGGTTGCACGTCAGCAATTGTGAATCCGCCCCATCCGAACTGGGACACGAACTTAAACTAATGTTTGTGAATCAATTAACATTGGCACTGATCTGTTTGAGCCAGCTCGAAACGACTTAGTCGTTTGTGATTTTCCGCGGCCGCTGATTGTTGCGCACAATAATCGACTGATACAACGGACGTTTCTGCAGGAAGCTAAAATACGACGAAGGCTCCACAAACGATCCGCAAAGCTTGATTACTCAATCAATGGGTAGCAAAATATTGCATTGTTTCAGGGGACAATTGACTATTAAATGATTTGAGTTTTTGCACTAGACGATGAATCATTCCGTGTACTAAACTAATCTACTGTTCATGTCCACTCCTGTTTAGTGAAACTGATAACTTACTGTCGGATAGCTCGTTGACGGCGCCAATTTTATACCTGGTACTTTTCTCAGTATGAATCCCTTTTCAAGACCAGGTCAAACTTGGTGCATCGCTTTTTCGGAGCCCAGTTAGCTTGTGCTTCGCCTCTTTTATATTAATGCAAAACCGTCTTTACTAGGTGGACGTAAGATCAGTTCGGTTCTCATTCTTCCTACAAAACTCGTCTCTAACGGATGGCAAAAATAGACATTGATTTTGCTGTATCCTGTCCGTATAATACGTCCTCTTAGTTTTCAGAATCGATCTGTTTCTCATTACATATGTTCTGATACCTTTTGAACCTGATGAGTAGAATGTCCTGTCGATGAATTTCGTGTCCAATATTGTTTCTTTCGCTCGACTTATTGCTGGATTCAATTCAGTCATCCTCAAAATCACCATAGGTGATCAGCTTGCTTTGCTTACACTACGATCAGTACCACCCGATGGTTAAAAACCAATAAATTACGAACTGTTTGGTGAATAATTAAACTCATGAACTTATCGTTAACAGTTTCATCCGTAACCGTGGCGTCCTTTCTGTAAATTGTTGTTGTTGTTGTCTTTGTTTTAGCGGTCACTATCGTCGAGCCATGGTTTGTTGCTTAAGTACCAACCAATGAGGTTACCCCATGGAATTCGAAACTTTCTCCGCGGGGAGCAGCTGCATGTTACCAACACCGAATTTTTGGTACAATCTTAGCAGGCGCTGAGCTGTTCCACTCAATCATAAACCATCGAATTCCAACAGTTGTGGTCTTCCCCTTTCGGATAGCATCGAAAATAGGGGTGGATACCCCGCATAACAACGACCTTCATTTAACAATTAATTGCTTGCAGGTCGGCCTTTCCCACGAATGCAAATTTGTTTATATCTCCGGCTGTCAACCTTTGCAAATACTTTGTGCTTAAATGCAATCATTAGACGGTCTGAAAATGTGGTAGTTTATTTCAAATTTTAAGCTCTTCGGCAACACATCTAGTTACGAGTTGTGTTCCAAAGATTAAAATATACGCCGAATGCGTAATCCCCTCGAAAAGTTGTGGCGTTCGTTTTTTGACTGGGACTCTGATGCTACATAAAAGTTAACTCGACGAACTCGACAGCCACTTTTGACCGCAACGAAGTGTATAAATGACCATTTGAACGAATATTACGGTTATCAGTGAATTTCGAATTTTGTAAAGATTTCTGTGAATCATAATAACGAATCAAACTGCAGGAACCCTTGAGGAAAATAAAATTGGCATCTTCAGCTTGTTTTTATCTAGAGAGAGCTTGCACTGCAGTGTTTCAATAACCAATGTTGGTTTAATTGTCACTTTTTAGCGAAACAGTTTGTATCTTCTCTGACGTTACCTAGGGCCGTTTTGCTATTCTAGGTCAGTATCTGTCGAGAGTAGGCGTTCATCCCCATTCACCTCCGTCCCTTACAGTGGACCGCCTAGTAATTACTTCGCCAACAAACTGGCCAATTGACCACATTTCATGTCGTATTCTCTCGTATCACGTCTTTTGGAATAAAAGTATACTTGATAGCAGTGGTATCTCTCTAACTTCAGTGGTTGTTTGACAAGTGTAGTTACGCATCCTGCGGTTCCTCTTTTCCCTCATGACATTTTTGTGATTACTGAAATTGGTATACCTCTATTACTTAACTGTACGAAATGATCGATCTTTTGGAATGGACAAATGACCGGTGAATTGCGTGCTTCATGCTTGACTATTAGTTAACAGATCAGGTGCTCAGGAAAGAGTGAAGTCCAGATTTTTCAACTACTGCAGACTTACAATAAACCTAGTTCTGCACTAATAATATGCAATTAGATGGAATGTCAATGAGGCAATTACTACGAATGTAAAGCAATTGTTGATTTATGCTACCAAGACCTAATTGTGAAAGTGTCATCGAAACGACAGCCAGCAGAACCCACTTGGGTAGCATTTCTATGGGTGATACAAGTGTCCAGTCCTGATAAACAAAAGAAGGAAGTTCGTAGATCGGAAATGCGCAGCGTGCAACGGCACAAAACCAGCTAACATCGTGATAGTCCGGGAGAAATGTTCCGTGTGTCTCTCACAACTAAACAACCTACCTCCAGTTGCTTTTTATTCTCTATATCTTTTTGATTTCCCATTGGACAAAGATTAATTGGATTTATAGGAAATATGTGCTAAGTTTTTCGCCTGCTGCAAATAAACAAGCGAAATCTTGCCTAAAACGTGTGCGTCTTTTAATTTTAACCGTCCTTTTTACCCCATTTCCTCAGTGCCGATCCTGCTATGATGGGCTTTGTTAATCTTTACTATCCTGGTACGCCAGGGCCGTATGGTCCGCCTGGTACTACACCCACTGGTATCCTCGCCCATACTGGTTTTTATCCTCATCCACATCACTCCGGTACGCCCATGATGCTTGGTGCACCTTCGGGCCCAGGTGCTCCTTTTGCCGCTTATCCTACCATGCTTCAGTCTTCCTATCCATCGACCCCTTATTTGGGTGGACAATCCTTAACCGGTGGACTTCCAGTTTCTGGTGCGGTTCCCGTGTCTCAACCGATCTTGGCCCCTGCTCCGTTGGCTTACACCTCGCCGCTGTATTGGAATACCTCTGCGTCGGCCTCCATGATCGCCGCTTCGTTCAACACGAGCATCCATCCAAGTATTGCTAATTCATCCCCAGTAACGGTACCGGAAACGAACGGGACAACCAAATCCACTCTAGTTTCCGGAACAAATCCGTTTATCGATGTAAGTTAAATGTGTATTATGTGTTAGTTCTTCTTTTCCTCATTTCACAGTTAGATTGAGGTATTCTACCGACATGTTTGATTCCGTCATGTTTTATTTGTTCTCGCCACTTTTGGAGGGAAAAATGTTCCGTAAAACGCTTGATACATGGGAAGCGATTGTTAGCTAAAGAAAAATACTAATTTTCCAGTAATTTATCATGTAGCGTCAACAACGAAGTCACTTATAAATAGTAGCTATCGCATCTTGGTTAGGGATCACCGTCAGTGCAAATCAGTCGTGCCCGAACTGGGACGCCAACTCTGAATGATCGATTGTGAAGCGGGCATCATACCTGCTAGGCTATTCGGATATCACTGGTACGTGGTATACTCCTCTTATCTGCTGCTGGTTTTGCCCGGTCTCAGGCCACTTAGTAGTCATCAGTTAAACTAGCGGGATTGATGTACTACTTTTCTTCTGGAATCAAAGCATTAAAACAAACAACTTTTGAGATTTTCTCCATGTTAACTTTTCTACCAATTACAACAACAGAGTAAAAATCCTTGAGGGGTTTTATGCAATAGGCCACATGCAGAAACAAATTATGAGAGCCGCTCCACTTGGGTTTTTTTTGATTACTGTGGAGTTCAATTCCGCTGCAGCTGAGTGTTATTATACCGTAATCACCAATGATTCATATTTCTTTCTCTACTCTCGCATTGATGTTTTCGGATCAGCATGTCTCGTGGTTCACCTCGGTTCCTACGACCATCAACATAAAAGTGATAAGTTCCGGTTTTGTTTTTTGCTCCGTGGCACCGTTTGCTGGAAAGCAAAGTGACCGGAGGATGATCTACGAGCGACCGTAAAACAATAATATAAAGGCCTATATCTGGAAGTGTTTCTGGTTCAAGTAGACAGTTGATTGTGGTGTTTGGCCATATCACCTTGTCTCCGGTCGCCAAATGTGAACATCTTTTTGGTCTCCACTTAGGACTGAAACTCGCCTAACTAAAAACACTAAACTGGTTCCGTCAATCAGAATAACGCCGGTAACCGGCATTGAAACCTAGAATAGCAAACTGCATCGGTTTTCAGCAAGTCACGTACATGATAGCAATCCGAATGATGACCGGTTAATGTGCGCTAACACTGTTCAGATTTGTTCCGCATTCCGACACTGTCGGGAGCATGCGCAGTTCTCTATATATATATATATATATATATATTGGGAGTGAAACAGATTATGTATATATCATGTTATTAGAAGCTTGGTGAAGGAGGAAAATAGTATCAGGAAAACAGGAGAGAATAAATATTGTGTAAAGTTTTCCACACATCTTAGTTCTTCCAGTCTCCACATCCACATCTACTGTCCATCGGGACCTAAGGTTCGTCAGTGGGCTGCTCACTACTCGTTTACCAAATCGAACTAGAGGATTGACTTAAACGGCTCTACTTCGAGCCTTTGATCAGATGGTCTTATTTAGGAAGCAGTAGTTTAGGGACTAGCGGTCGATCTTATTTCAATGGAGCGGGAAATCCGTCCGCCGCAAATGCCAGTAAGCACAGTCCCTTATGCTTCGTATCCTTTTTAGCCATATTCTTTAGATTGACCATCAAAGATAACTCAACCCGGAGGAGAGTACCGCGCACCTTATCCGGAATACCCCTGCCAAGAAAAGTCCAACACGTTGGACTTTTTCAGTCGAGACTACTTGAGACGCACCGTCACTTGGGAGCATTTGGAGAACATTTAGACTGAGTGGTCAACTCGGATCCTGAGACAGATTTCCGAACACAGTGATGCAATGTGAAGAAAATAAGGGTTAAAATCACTTTTTATGTTAACTTTTATATAAATTTGCAAACTAATTTCGTATCTACTCCAAACGCAACAAATGTTACTGAAGTCAAAATTCGGATCATGTGAAGATATTAGTGGCAAGGTGCCAAGTTGATATGCTCGCAAAAGTTACATGAACAAATCAAAGGTTTCGGTTAGCATACCGTGACAGTGAAAGAAATTAGTTTGAGAATTGCAGTTTGGAAAATTTACACCCGTAATCCAAGTACGAACACCTTGATTTTCGAGACATGACCCCCAGCAACCCACGAACCTCGCTTACATTCAGATAACGCAAGTTCAAAAAACATCAGTTTTCCCTTCTGAATATTTCGTGAGCAAAATGACAACATCGAGTGAACCATATTTTTGCCTCTAGAAACTGAAAAGGAGTTTATCACTGTCGTTTTTCAGCTCTTCGACCCTGTTAATGATTCATGTTTTTCCAAGTTCCTTCAGATGTTGATTAGAACATCTTTGCTGTTTGGTGTGCTTCATCATAAAGTACAGTATCATGTGATTTCAATTTGGCCACGTAAAACGATCATTGGAGAGTTAGAAATGCAGATCTTTCCTCTGAAATGAATTTTATGTCTCCGGATGCCATGCCGGCGTCTTACGTGTGTTATCGGGTTGATGTACCTCCGCTGTGGATACCGGGAAATAGACGAGCGAGGAAGCAAACAGTTTAGGAAAGTGTGCCTAGTCCTCTTTGTTTATTTCTACAGGTTCCCCTAATCGCCTGCTTTTCTTGCCTGACCTCGTTGCAACCACTCATGTCAAGTTGAAATTGGATTACTTATTCTCTCTTATGACATACTTCACCCACGAATGTAGTGGAAGAGCCATGCCCCATAGTCACCAAGACGCACTACTCGGGGAGGGAGGGACTGGCAGCCCCGGCTCTGAAACTTGGAGTGGCATGTAACTGTATAAACTCTCCTGCATACACATTCACAAAATTGATCACATTTTTCATTCCATTCATCCCACTTACTTTTGAAGCCTTTTTGACAAACGAATTCCTCTCTTTTCTGATGCAACTATTATCTTGTTTCCGGGGGCACGAAATGTTCTTCGCCACTGTTACAACTAAGTCATAGTCATGCGGCTGATGACAATGATATATTTGTGATAATCGATTTCGCATCTCTTTATATCACCCGGTCGAGCGTTATTCACAATCGATTCTCGGATTCATGGAAAATAAACACGCTAGTGAAAATTGAATTTTCTTATCGTGTCGCGTAAGGAATTAAAGAATTTTACTAAGTTGGTTTGTCCAATTGAAACCAGCTGAACCCTGATAGGCCGATTACCGTATTATTATGCGTTCGATGCGAACTAAAATTTTACCGCTTTCTTATTCTTATGTGGCTTGGTGTGTATCTGTGAATTTCTTTCATAATAACACGTGTGCTTCTGCCTCTGGGTCAGTTTTGTGCACTGACCCGTCAAATCCTGTTCACTATTTTGGTCCTCTTTCTCCCGGTCTCCTACGAACAACGGGACTTCTACAAAAATACGTGTTTGACGACCAACGACCGAACTGTTCGGAAGTTGTGTTCAAAATGCTTCTGGTGCGGTTGGTGCTCCTTTTCCGGCAGATCTCGTTTTTCATTTGACACGGCTCTGTTAAATGAATGCTTCATTTCAGACTGAATAGTTTCCGCTTGTGTGAATTAATAATCCTCACGTTATGTTTCATTCAGATCCCCCACACAGCTGCTTTTTTTAATAATCGATGCTAAAATGTGAACTTATCTGAATTCTATCATGTTCTTAAATGACAATTTTGAAACATCTGTCTGACATTTGTTCCAAACAGGCCGCTGGTCTTTTGGTTTTTCTCACACAAGCAAAGGTAACAAAATACATTTCTAGTTTCTTCTTTTTTCCTGCTTACCCTGTGTTTTTAGCATAAAGTTAATTAGCTCGATTTCGTCAAAAACTTTCTGCACAGTAAAGGCGGCTTACTGACCAAGGGACTTCTACTGATGGGGTCTATTCTATTAGTGTTGGTTCTGCTAAATGTTATCACTCATCCCACTTTTCAGGCTCACGCGTAAAGGTTGTTATTCTTCCCATGCGGTTTATCGTCCTTATGTGATAATCCCTAATGAAGCCGATTGCTCCCTTGCACGACGGCATTTCATTTGATTTACAACCACGCGGCACGTAAAACTCACCGGGTGGTTGTATATTGGAAGAAGTGTCTTGGTGTATGCTGACCAGTCTTTGCTAAGTTGAGGCATCTGTAACGTCTGCATGAAATTCGACCATCAACCAAACGCCGAGCGCATATTATAGCAGTTAGGTCAGTTTCTTATGCAGTTCGGAAACAGTCGTTGCGGATGAAACGTGAAAAATTATGATCAATTTCGTTCGTTTTCATCGATAACTTTCCTGAACCCAAATCCTGTTCTTTCTTGCAGTTGATGGCCGAAACAAATGCCAGAGAATATATGCGTGGGTTACTAGTTCGCAAGTGGGTGATGGAGTCACATGGAAAGAAGAGTAAGTCTCTCGTTCTGTGTTTCCAGATTTGCCATTTTGTCTGATCAGAGTTCTACTGTTACCACAACTGTCCTCTACAAAGTTGAAAAAATGCGTCGAACCTAAGCATATGATCAGAGTTTAATTACGTATGACTGTTTTTTCTGGTTATCTGAAATGCGGGAAATACCTTACTTTGATTTTTTTTATCGATCTTAAGAAAGTGTGTAATATTGCTACGGCGCTGGTTTGATTCGGAACCTATCCTTCATTGTTCACAACCAAGAATTACTGGTGCTGTCCACTGACACAAGGATTTTGGAGACGAAATTGGAAAGTTCCCCGTTTTTAGCAATCTAAGTAAGTTAGTAGATCTTTTCTTCCCGGTCGGTTTGGTGACCACTTATTTCACTTGTCTTCTACGTTTTTTTGGTCCCCTATTTCTACAATGATTGTTTCCCGGCTTAGTATATTTTTCTGTCTTCAAGTTCACCGAATGTGTTCCATTCCTGCAAACTCGGAATGGCTAAATTCCCCCGTCATTTTGTTGAGCCCCGGAACGATCAGCATCTCTTTATTAGATCCGCTACTGTTATACTACTACCGCCGTATCCTGCAAGCTACGATTTGATATCGGGCAACCATACAGTGGATCAAAGAGGGCTGCGTTCATTGGAAGTTCGAATGACTGGTCCTGTTTGGCACCCGTAACCGAACTTCCTGCTCTCTCGACGAAGCCATTCCTTTCATTCCTGTTTTCAATCCATCAGTAATTCTTTCGTTGATCTTATGTAAACTCATTGAACTGATTATAAAATTAAGTGAACCTCCCGGCATTAACGCAACCTGAAGAAAAATGTTATCATCAGTCAAGCATTTTTTTATCGAAATTAGTTCCTTTGTAATTTGTTCAAAGAACTTACGGAAACTTCACTTGATGTTACAGTCGGTTCACTTGACCTCGATAAGGTGCAGTGACGAAACTGCCCTCCTTCGGATTCTCGCCCTTTCTTCCTTTTACAGATCTAACACTTCTTACTTTCATCCACTATCTTTCTGTCCTTCATGCACGATCTGTCGGAGACTTTCACTCTAATCTCTTCATCTATCAATGACCCCATCAATATCGATCCTGGTGCTACTGTAGCTAGTTTTCCGACCTGGAACTCTCCCAGAAGTTCTCAAAATGATGTTGATTTCAGTACCCATGAAATATCTTTTGGCCTTCATGCTTCTACATCAACTGACGAAGTGGTCATTTTCTGTCCTTAAATCGGACAAAATGCCCACCGGTCAAATTTTCTGTAAAAGATGCCTTTTGAAATGCCGGGTTAATTGGCGAACGTTTCATTTGATTTCCGGTCCCTTTTCCTCACTGTGTCAGTTTGAGAAGTTATTCGGTTAATATGTGGTCTATTTTTCAGCTTCCGCTTCTCTGCACAATCCTCAACCATGCATCAACATACTCTGGCTTTGTTTGCCAACTCACAGAACCGTCTACCCAATGAGAAGTCCCCTGGACCAATTTCAGTCGGTATTTTTGCGTCTTACTCTGGATCTAATAAACAAACTACGTCTTGACGTTTATTTTGCTACGGAAACCGAGGTGAACACTACTTTCAACTTCTCTGATATTAAACTGCCAAGATCCACTGGATCAACCAAATGGAATCGTGGATCGGATAATATTTATGCTGTCCAATCTGTGCCCATATCTCACAAACGCAATCTATTTCGCACCCTTTATCCGAATCAAACGGATATATGTGGAGGACAGTCACTGCCGAGCTCAGTCTGACCCGAACAGCGCTGCAGCACAATGGATATCCGGGTGCGGCTGCTGACAAGCAGTACCACGAAACACATGAAATCGAGTAGTGCATCAGTATCACGAATGAAGGTCACCATGTACCTTCTACTCAAGCTGATTAAGTCACCCAACTTCTGAAATGATGCTTTCAGTTGTCTGCCGCTCAGCCAGACATCAGTCACACGAAACACCGGTTGAAAAACATCGATAACTGAAAAATACGTTACACTTGATTTACTAATTCAAATGTGGGTGCAGAACTACATGCTTCAGTTCAGCAGAAACGCAGTTAAGTGGCCGAGTTTCAGAGCCTATTTTCGATGCAATTCAATACAGAACTGGTCCTAATAAGGCGAGCGTCAACGACCATCTAACTGATAAGGTGTCATTATCACCAATAGATCAATACTTATTGATAGGAGAACACCAAGTTGATAAAAATAAAGGGCCTTTTGAGCCGTTGATAGTACAGACAACTTAAAGGGTGTTAGATTGGCCCGCGTGATGGCAATTAAATGATAGGAACTACCGCTATACAAATAGGAATTGTATGTGAACGTATGCATACCATGATGAGATGCGCATGTTCGTAATTTTGTCAATTTTCCTCTCACTTATAAACAGTGGTATTGACCGCTATTGGTGGTACGCCTCATCCAGAGGGGTAGTGAAACTTTCCTGAGCATCAGTCTTCCAGTATTGTGATTTTTATTTCTCTTTCCTAGTTTACTACGGGAACTGGTCATTTTAACTTCATATTTCTCGAATTTATGTTTTGACTCAGTCTACCTGCATTCCGCCTGTTTTTTTTCTGTTTTTGGTTTGTTCTTACTTCCTCATTAGGCTAGTCCACTTGCCTTCATCAAATTGTTTTTTAGCTGCGCATAAATTTGGTTTTCTATCTCAAACCAAACCAAAATAGTGGATCGAGTTTACTCGATCCTTCTCCCGTTTGACGGAGTTCAATGCAAAACCATCCACTTGATCGGCGGCACTATAAAATCCAATTTGCGCCCACTGCAAGGTACCATAATTGTGTGCTTATTTCCCAACGGCACCAATTATCGGCTATCATAGCTGAACGGTTACCCCGCTCTCTACTTTCTGTTGTTTTTTTCTTCGTTTTTTACTGATTCCGTGATCCCCACCCTATCCCGCCAATAGTCATTTTTTGGTCCGCGGAATGTTAAACTGCGTATCAGTGTTCCACCTTTTGTCTCTTCATTTACCTAGAAATCTACATTTTCTAAAACACTATCAGTGAATCTAATCTTTTATGGTTGTCCCTACACACATCTTTTACAATTTGTCTTGTGGCTATGAGGTTTATCCTTTACGCTATAATTCACCCTAAATATAATAAAAATTACGTCTTTTTGTAAGTTCAGACGCTGCAGCATAATGTGCTCACAAAATTACCGTACTGATATACTAATCAGAATGACGAAGCAGGGAGTACATATCGAAATAAACTTCTAGGTAGTTTCGCAGTGGTTTCAAAGAAAAGTTAGAATGGTGTAGTTCTTGCATCCTATTTGGCATTCTCAGTCCCCCTGATTGGCTGTTTTACTCCTTGTTTGGTAGAAATTCAATTGAAGTGAGCACCATGGTTACTGTGGTTGTTAAAGTGGTAAATTTTTCCTATCTCCCATTTCATTAAAGTTGATGTATAATATATAATATATATATATATAATATGCAACCTGAGGTGCAGATATTTTCACCCATCAGTAAGATATTTAGACGCAATGCGCCTAACTGTGTGAGAAAATGGAAAACTATTCTAAGCGTTCCGCTGCTGTCCGTGAGCAACTGTTCTTCCTACATCACTGTCTCAGGAATAATACTTTTCCAAAAAGTATCAAGTGTAACCCGCCCGTGAACTCGGAACGTGCCCGTAGGATTGCATACTCATACTGCGAACAGGTACATCGTGGGTGAATCAACAACGCGCACCGCAGGAAATCCATATATGAAAACCATCAAAATCGATTCAAATGGGACGCCTCAAATATATTAGACGCCAGCTGGATTAGAAGAATAAAAATGATTATCAAAATCACATTGAACACAAACCGCTCAAAGGTCAGGAACAGACTTGCCAAGAACTTCGCCACGTTCCGTCAAGCGAAAATTTAATATGCCGAAGCAATTTACGATTACTCGAGCCACCAGCTACTACCAAGCGAAAAGTCCATGCTACTGAAAGGATTAAATTTCGAGCACACCAACGCCGAACATCCCACGTTCGTTGCCTCCATTGAATCGGCACTACGGAAGGACGCACTAACGGAAGAGACGCATCAAGACATACAGGCAGAAGTCTGTCAACAACTCGCGCATCCTAGGCGAAAGTATCACCTACCTGATAACGAAACCAAAGCTGTAAAAGCACTCCAAAAAATCGAGAAATAGTCATACTCCCCGCAGACAAAGGTAACACAACAGCAGTGCTCGACAACACCGAATACCAAACGAAGGTGAAGGTATTACTGGATGATAACGAAATCTACCAACCAGTGAAAGGAAATCCAGTGAAATAACTTAGAGCCAAAATCAACAAAAAACTGAACTGAAAGAAAAAGAGGGAAGTCAGCAGTGGACAGTACAACCAAATAAAGCTTGCAGAGGGACCCGTCTCTAGAATATATGAGCTTCCTAAAGTCCATAAGCCGGGGCTGCCGCTTAGATCCATTGTCGCATCAATAACGACACTAAACTATCAGCTACCCAAGTATCTTTTCCGTCTCCTATGTCCATGCCTACCGCAGAGCCAAAACTACACAAAAAGTTCTGCCACATTCTTGAAGCAATTCAGAGAACTCAAGTTAGAAGCGAACAAAACTATGGTCTCATTCGACGTCATATCATTGTTTACAAATATTCGAAGGCAAATGGCATTGGACAGCACCCGTCGGATTATGGAGAAGGGTTCCTACTTATCAGACAGAGGGACGATATCTACGGATGATATGAATTTGATCGAATTGTGCATGGAAACACCTACGGTTCAGTGGGACAGTATATAAACAAGAGGAAAGTCCATAAGATCATCATTATCATGCTTGTTAGCTTACGCAACCATGAAACATTTTGAGACAAAGACATTCGAAACGAACCTCCCACACTTATGAATCCGATATGTTGATGATACGTTTTTGTGTTAGAAAAAACACAAATTGATCAATTTCATCAACCCCTAAACACGATAGTGCCCAGCACAATATTCACCAAAGAGGAGTAAAAAGAATCGGCCCTACCGTTTCTCGACGGACTAATTGTGAACCAACCAAACGGGAGCATAGAAACAACTTTCTCCAAAATGCCTACGACGACGGACCGCATACTCAATTTTAAAAGCAACCACCCAACCTGCCACTTAAAGAGCTATGTGCGTATCTTGTTCCATCGAGCCGACACACACTGCAGTACACAGCATCTACGGAAACAAGAGCAATTTGGGTTGTTATTTGCGGCCAGTGGATATCCAAAATCTTTCATCAACGCCTGTATTGGCAGAAAACGGAGGGCAAATACCAAGAGGACTAAATCGATCGTGGTACTTCCATACATAGCGGGAGTATCCTAAGCCGTCGAACGCATCACAATCGCCCGCAAACAGACCGGCACCCTGAGATCCACTCTAATCAATGGAAAAGATCGCGTCGACTAGCACGACCAATCTGGGTTAGTTTATACCATTCCATGCCTCGCGTGAGACAGGCAAACAAATACGCACACGCTTGCACGAACGGAGCTTAGTCCTACGACGCGCTGACCCACACTCGCAGATATGGAACCACCGTACACGAACAAGCCATGAGTTCAACATCAACGCAAAGGTAGTCAGCCGGGCAAATAGAAAGGGGGAGCGACTGATTCTCGAAGCTCTCCACTCGGCTAACTCATTCGATCGACATGTTGAGATTGGTAAGCATTGCGTCATCTTAACAAGACCCACGAACGGAACTAGTGATCCCATTCAATCTCTCATTCGCGTTTGACAACGAGTCCTAGTTTGGATCCAAACGTCACAGTAACATTATAACTCAGTGTACGCCTTCTAACCTCTAATATATGCAACCTGAGCTACAGGTATTTTCACTTATATACATATGCATGTATATATATAAAATCTACAAGCACATACACAAACCAAAAGCGTGTTAGTCCACAACCATCTCGTCAACGCTTCTACTGTATACTCGCAACATCATGAAACGAGACACTTTTGATGCTACATGCTTTGCAGTGAAAAAAAGAAGTTATTTTCCTGGTGAGAAATCAGTGAAGCTACAAGTGATACCATCAGTCTCCACAACCGGGATCAGGTAACATATGTCCGGGATATGATTGTTTGTGAGTAGTCGTCTCGACTGTAGAATCAGCGGGGCAAGTTGATCGCTCCGTAATTTCTAACAGCCCAATACAGAAGATCTGACTGAAAATCAAAAGTCTTGCTCGTGGTTGCGGAGAGTAATTAGGGGTATTTGTGTAAAACGCTAGAATAAATTTTGGTTTTATTCGGAACGGAGTCGGCATCACTCTTTGACAAAACCCCGTTTAAATTCTAGGTCGACGCAGTCGACGGTAACTCAAAGGAAGTTCTTTGTAGTCCGAGCTTCCTCGATTATTGAACGACAGAGTCCAAATTGTGTTTTTGTATAGTTCACGATCAGTGGGCATCTGAGATTTGATGTTACCCTAGCTGCCCTACCTGAGGCGTTCATTAGAAAACAAAGCACGCTGGGTCGAACTAATGAATTCGGAGTCCACTATATACGATTTTGAAGAGTTTTTCGCCCACCGTTTCCTCTTCCCCCCTCCCGTCTCTCTCTGCCAACATTACAGCTTCGCTTGGACGTCGTGGTTGGAAAGTGTATTATGCGCGGTTGCGTGATTTGGTCTTATACATGTATAAAAATGCCATCGTTGCGAATGCTGCTGCTCGGGCAGAGGAGTTGCACAACTTGCATCAACAACAAACGCAACAACATCAGAACTATATGCGTCATTTGGCTATGCAACAGCAACAACAGCAGTTAGCTGCATTGCAGTCTCGTGATCAACCTCAACACACGGATGATCACAGTAATAATAACGAGGATGCTAAAGTGAACGAGCATTCCGGAATCTCGTCATCTGACGGACACGAGAGGGGATTGATATATTCAAAAAGTACACAACTCGGCGATAGCTCAGTCAAAAATGGTGCATTGGAACTAGATCAACTGGATGAAAGCAAGCCTCTCCAGTCTTCTAGCATGCAAACAATTGAAGTGGCCGAAGCCCATGACAATCATACCAGTGAATCAGACGAGCTTGATGCTGAGTGAGTGATTCATTATGATTTGGGTCAATTGCTTCTATAACTTTATCTTTGGTTAATATCGCTCCGGCAGCACGTAACTCAGGCCGTGCCCACAGACTACTTTAATGCTTCTAGGATCATAGGAAACCTCGGCGAATGTTTCTCATTCGTCTTCAGCGTTTCGAAAGCCTCTCATTCGGCAGTTAGTTTTTTTTTATTACTTTCACCTCGTTAATTGTCTGTGCTCTTCTTTCTCCCTTTGAAGCCGTATCAAATTGTTTGACAGTATTTGTGGTCTGTTTCGATCGAATTATACCAGTTTATGTAGCACTACAATCCTCGCTATTCTTTGGTCGGAAGATGGGTTTTGTTCACAAACCACCCAAGGATTGCAACAATAATAAATCAAAAACTGCGAATCTCAAACCACACACAGAAAACACCGGTTGTGGGATGGTGCTGTTCACCAAAAGTTTTCCCCAATGAGACTTGTTCAGTTAATCCATTTCTTGTCTTTTTAGAACTGTCTGGTTTTGCTCTCGCGATAGCAATCCTCAGGTAAATTGGTCGAGTATTGATACTAAGCCTGTTCTATGGTACAGTGTTTATTTATCCCTTCAGCTTGTTCACAAATTGAGTACGAAGGATACCTTTACACACGTCCTGGGTCCTTTTTCACTTAGAATTACTCAAATGTTCCGGTCTACAAAGCAGTATGATCATCTTTGATTTTAAATTCGTTCGAGTGATACTGCACGATGCTTATTTACATCATTTGACAGCTATAAATAGGCAGAGAATGGGCAAACCCATTTGAAGCTTTCAAATCGAACTACTGTTGTCTCAAACCTGAATCAAACTGACAACCCTCAGTTGTTTTTATTGCTGTGCTGTTGCGATCATGACTCCCAAGCGCAAATGACGGAGATGGATTTTCCGTTAGCTATAACACCTGACTCTTCGTACCATCTCAAAATCACATTTTACAGTTACCACCTGAATAATGCATTTTTAAACGCAAAAATAAAAATGGCACTACCTCGCCTTGGGCAAAAATCAACGGTCTTAATATCTTAATTGCATTCATCCCATCACTAAAATGTGCGCTGTAGGGAGATCTTAGTTCACCACTAATGTTCATTGACCATGTAGACGCGCGCTTGATAATCTCCAAAGGGAAAAGGTTTCTTTTGCTTACCGCTGATAAGCAGTGATTATCCGCGAAATTCGTCAACCTTTGCATACGACAAAACGCAAATGGTGATCTAATTCGAAAAGCAACAGAAAGGTTTGAACCCCTAGGGATTCAACGGTCGAGCACTACATGTGTGCGCTTATTCACATGTCCCATCACAACACAAACACTCACATGCATGCACACATTCATGCGCCAGTTCACACGTACACGAAAAAACATCATGCTATGACTGCGCTTCTGCTCTCTGTGCTGTCTGCTCATTGATTTTTTGATGACTGTATCTGGGATCCTACGGTAACCTTCGAAGATGATCAGGTACTTAATGATGTGTTCTGCAAGCTCATTTTAGCCACGAGCTTCTGCTTCGCAGTAATACAGCTACGCATCCTACCAAACACCTCGAAGGATTACCGTGGATACGACTGAACTTAGTTAACTGTTGAATTCCACCTCACAACTAGAATATCGTTTCTTCTGCATTGTGGTGACGTTTAAATTTGCAGGTTAAACCGAAAAATATCATAGGAAATGTCAGAGGATACCCAAGGGTGATTGAATCTATCGATTTTGCAAAACAATACCCATGATTCTTGTCGAATACCTAGGTCGTCTATTCTGAATTTTTGGTTGATCTGGTTTTTTTTCGAGCCTTGGTAACACGACCGTTATTCGATACTTTCAGTACAGAGAGGATCCCTGCCAACCAGATCGCATAACCGTGTTCTTTCTATGCGAAAATTCATAACAGGGACGATCTCTCTGTTACAATCATAACTGCAGTTATTCGTCAAACTTTTTTTCTCGTACATCTACTCACTTCGATTGTTAAGGTAATGTGTAAATCCGTTGTTGTCGTATGCGACTGGGAACAGCGACCGCAATGTTTCAGTATTTCCTCCTCTTGTAGATCATTCAAATCAGTGGTACTCACTTGCGCTTATTACTGCTGTTCAGGTACCGCGTACCCAGTGCTGTTTTGTCCCTCCATCACAGTTCTTGAATGTTCTGCATGCATGCTATCACCAGTCTCATTTGGACGATAGGAGCGGCAACAACCGCGAACTCCGTCGTACGCTTTTGGTACTCTGTTTATTTGTTTACATGCTGCCGACTAAAGATATATACGCATATGTAGTTTCCTGGCGGCGTAGGATCTGGTGATCCGCTTTTTTCATTTTTGTATTCAGTTATCACTGTTAAAGATAATGAATACTAATTTCGGAGATTTGTATTCTATATTCTTCATCCGCTTGACTTTTTTCATGGTTTGCAGTACCCGTACCTTTTTTTCTTTTTTCTCTGCTATGAGATCATGTGGTAACATTGTTGGTTAAGTCAATCATACAAACAAAATCATTCTTCTCATCGAAATAATTGAAATCTCCAATCCATACTATAGTCGCGGTTATGTTCGGTGTAATTCAGACCTTTGTTTGTTTTACAGGAAGAACTAGCACTTAGGTACGTGAACAGTAACTCAGAAAAAATAAGCGGTAACTGTATGCAATGTGTTGTTTGGTGTGTTGATTTACAATCAGGCTTAATCCCGACGGATGGTATGTTTGAATTCTGGAATATATTTAGCAGAATCTCGCTAGTGTACGGTCGTTTACATGGGTTCATATTCACAGACCGATTTAGATTTATTGTTCGGTCTCTCTTTGCTATATTATCTTCCTGCGAAAACCAGTGTCAGTTGCATTCTATTCTTTATCAATTGCTGTTGATTGCAATCGTGTAAACTAAATCACTCATGGACCAGTCGCTGCTCCTGTCATTCAAATTATGGTTTCTTATCACCATATCACATGCAGTCGTGAATTAGGTGTTTACCTCAAACCAGCCCAGGGGTCGAAATACTAACTACTTTTTTTGTTATTTCAACAACGGTAGTCACAAACCACACGCTCTAAATGGTCCAGTCGCATACGTGAAAGTAAGCCCGCCTCTTCTGAGATAGCCATTATAATTTTGGGAATGTTGCGTCCATTTTCCCAACGGCAGTGGTACGTTTTAAATGATGAAACTCTCATAGATTCTACTGTTCATGTTGAATATGCTTGTCTCGCTGTTTTTTTTCTTATAAGAGTTTTACTAAGGGATTGCGTCCTAGAGGGACAGGAAAAAACAGATTGATCTACCACTTAATTTTTTACACCACCTGATAGCATACTTGAGTCAAATACAGCTGGTCTTTAGTTCCTTATGGCTAATTAAGTATGACAGATTATTCATCAAAAATAAGTTTATGCGGAAAAGAGAACCTTGTTATTGCAAGGGAAGAGTTGGGTGAATTGGATAAGTCTAATTAATTGACTAGTTGGATCTCATCTTGTGGTCGTATACCAAATAAGATGTCTTCGCGTCTACTGGAAGGTCGACTGGCATTCATCAATTCGAGGCATGGCATTTGCTTACCGATCAAAGATCGACTGTGTACATCAGCGCTGAGAACGTTGCTGATGTATGGCTCATAAACGTGGCCTTTGGATGTCTCCGAATGATCATAGGAATGTTTCTCAGGCTCCAAATCAACCACCTTCCTGAGGACCTTTCAGAATCCCCCCAAGTAACCGTGAATTTCACACAGCCTCACGGTCTTCTCGTGGCGGTGCTTTCACGAAAATGCAAGGACGAAGGCGAATGCCCGGTACTCTTTAGTGGTTCGCAGTAAAAGAGTGAACCCCATAATCAAAAGACTGCAAAGTAGGATGCCAGTGGGAAACACCCAAGTAAGTTTCAGCTTCCTAACTTTCCCTTGAGAAATAAAAAAGGTGTTTTGGGGAAAACGGAAAGAGGAAGAGTGTTCCAGAGACCTGCATTCCGGGGAATAAATGAAGATTGAAAGAAAGAAGTTCGACATCTAAGGATGAAGATTTGGTATGAATGACTGGCCGCTTGAATATACTAAATGTGAGAAAAAGTCATAGGAATGGAGATTGCCGAGGCGAGTTCCAAAGAACAGAAACCAAAATAATATCTATAGAAAGGAATTAGTGAAGCAACTGCTCGGCCGTGAGCACCTCATTGGAGATTTTTGATCTGGTGGGAATTATTGATCATGCGAACAGCCTTTCATTGAACCAGGCCAGGAAGAGAAAAAAGCGGTAGACGAAGGTCCGCCTCACATATGACTGCAGTATCCAGATGTTGGCTGAATTTGAACTTTGTATTAAAGCAGGTATGCGAGCATAAAAAGCGTCTGACGCGGGGTAGAAAACTAACTTTGTATATAGCATGAGGGGCGGGTGTTGGCACAAAAGGAGGCCAACAAAGAAAAATTTATGTGTAAACCCAACAACCAAAGTGACTTAATGGAATGAAGAGAAGTCGAGTCAAACCTAATTGAGGAGAATAAGAGGAATGTTTAAACGAAACGGCTGTTTCGAAAGCATTGAAACAAACGTGGTTGGTAGAGTCCCAAGTGGGCGCCCGTCCTAGATCAAAAGCAAGTGATACACTGAGAGCAATACGATCCTGATCGACATTGGGAGAGGCTTAGAGATTGGCGTCATCGGCAAAACAGCGAAGAGCTTCGGAGGTTGATTTAAGATCAATAATAAATAGAAGAGAAGTGGGTGCAAGTATGGAACCTTGGGGAACATCAGCATTCAAGAGGAACGGCTGTAACAGAACCTCATCGACTCGGACGGAGATGATGTACTCGCTGAGGAACCACGATATCCACAATAGAAGGGCCAGGTGGAACTCGAACGAAGACAATTTTGACAGCAGACATTCATGCTAAAGTCGGTTGGATGCCTTGAAGATGTCCAGCGAGACCAAGTGGGCTTCTCTGTGGTTACCAAGTGCTACCGATCAGAAATGTTGGATGACAGTAGTAGGTCGCCCGTAGAGTGGCGTGAGCGGAATCCCTACTGGCGGTCACTCAGCAAACCTTCGCCTTCAAGGAACGGGCACACTTGGTCAGAGATAACAGTTACAATGACTTTCAAAAGCACAGAAAGTATTGGTGATGGGGTGACATATGTTATGGTCCGTTTTGGAATATGAAAAATACTTTTCATGGAGGGAAAAAAGTACTTTGATTGGAAGAGGGAAGAGAAAGACAGCATAATTTAAGGGCTGACTCTGAAGCGCACTTCATTAGGACAATGGGTGAAACACCTTCCGAATCAGGGGGTGGGGAAACATTCAATTTGAAAAGAACTTGACGGATCTTTGTTTGTTATAACAGAAAAAAGAGCATAGTTGGGAGCATGATAGAGGCGGAGAAGTAGATTTGCCAAATAGATCTGAGTTCGAGGTAAAACAGGAGGCAGAAAACTTAACCTTGTCCAGCGAGTTGTATGCCAGAGAGTCGGATGAATTGCGGTTGGAAGGATGGGAGTTACGGGATCCCGCCTTCGAAAGGGAACTAAAATGATCGGCTAGCGATGGTGGATGAGGCTAGTCGTTTAGCTTTGTGAGATACGAAGCGATCTTATGGGGAGAGAACATTTGTTCCTAGATCGTACAAAACGATTTCGGGATGTTTGGTTGGGTGAGCGATGCATTTTTTCAAGCGGATAACACGGTTGTAAGCTTGGTTAATCTACTCAGGGAGATCTCGATTTGCCGGGTTCGGAGAACTGTTGAACGTGAAGACGCACGCCCTGAAGAACAATTGCAACGAAATAAAAAACGGAAATACGAGATGAGAAGCAACAGACGTTCCGAGGATAACAGGGTCGTAAGTGAATTAGAATGGCTACTCATTTGGTTTGTGAAATTCCTACTTGATGTGAGAGAACAGCAACCCAAATCCTGAGACTTTCCGGGTTTGATCACCGTTGTCTTCGTAGCATTAGTAAGGTGTAGTATGAGAATTTTCTCAGTAACTCATGGATTAAGCATGAGGTATTGTTTCCTATGTAATAATCTTCAAAACAGGCGGTTGCAGCATCTTTGCGCACGCTCGCGGAGCGCTTGTCTTTCTGTTCGCCGTGTTCTGAGACACGTAATGTTTGAAAGATGGGTCGAGGTAGTCAGTCCACGATAGAGCAAAGGGATATGGAAAGCCTAAGCAATGCACTGGCTTATATAAGTCCAACTAGACTTCCGAGTTTGAGTCCGCAAGGCTATCTTCCGCAGCGGTTGGAGAAATAGTCGAAATGGCTCAGTGGCGTTCTTGCATTCGGAATCTTCTTCACGATTCTTCGGTTTATTACTTTTTACTGTTTCTTGTTCTTTTTTTCTTTCTGATAGATGGTCCATCGGTGCAAAGCTAATAAATATTAAAACTGAAATTGGACTAATGTTATGTAGTACTTAGTATATATATATATATATATATATATATATATACATATATATATATATACTTGTGAACGATGGTTGTCGATTCTGCTAGCCTGTATTGCAAACTTTTGTAAGGGTAGTATATTTCCTTCTTGTTATACTAATTCATATGCTTTGAATGATATATTTATAAACGATACAATGCTTTGCCGTCAAATGTTACCCAAAATCTGTAGAGTTGTTTCTAAAATTATCTGTAAGTTGGTCCTTACGCTTTTTTTGAAAATCACCTGATTCATGTGACCGGTTTCTTGTCATCACTACAGAAGCAAAAGTCGAAATGGTGAGATTCATGATGAGCTGCAATCCGCGTCAAATATCAACCAGCTGGAGCTTGATCACGATCATTCAGCTGTTGACACTGAAACACAAAATGCATTTCCGGATCCTGCGGCGCCCGAAACCAACTGCTCTGTTGGTCATTCAGCCTCGAAGAGTGTAACAAAAACAACAACTGTCAACAGTCTGCCATATCCGTACATGATGGAGAATTCCTCTTTTATCAATTGTACTGTAACTGCTCCTCCTTCCATGGCCTTCACTCCGACTCCGCATGCAGCTTTGGCTTTCCCGTCGCCCCCATCTTTTGTACCACCGGCTATTCCACCTCCGGAGGCAGTGATTCGCATTGCCCATGCGATAGCTTCTCGGGCGACGGATTACCTAAAGAAGCCGAATGTTTTCCGTCTGAAGACGCGCGATGGGGCCGAGTATCTCTTCGAGGTTGCGTAAGTATTTCACATCCCCCTCATGCCTTAGAGCCTAAGTGCTGATTAGATAATAACTTTCCGAATGTTTATGCTATTTTTACCACCTTGTCTGTTTGTTTAGAGGTTACTCGGAGCCCTTTTGGCTTTAACGTTGTGCTACTTTTAAAGTGGAAAATATCCTCATTGCATGCGATGCGAATTCGCATGAACATCAGACCTTGATCGAGATCCATAGGTGCGTTTTTAATTTGTCCTACGTCGAGTGGTATCAGAGTTCTGGCATTCCACAGCCTAAAGCCAATCATGATAACAATCAGTCGTTACAAACTTGATTAGTTACAAACGAATTTTAGGAGTCTTACACAATATTTGTACGTTTATGCAAGTTTTAGCTTCCGTACCTCCCGATCGTTCTTACTGGTTCTAGAAAATAAGGTTATTTTTGGAAAGTTTGTCGAAAATCGTAACTCCCATCATTCATTTCAAATCAGAATTTTAAACCCCGATAATCGTAACCCAGAAAGAAACTGTCCAATTGGTGGATGATGAATTACGTTTCGCGTGAATTTTCATGTTGAATGTAATATTCCAAACCCTCACTTTAATGGTTTCCTGTACAGTTCCGCTTGATCGGTCATCTCGTGGAGTTTGTTGTAGATATTTAGAGCAATTTATGTGTAGAGCAAGTACCGTGGGAACCATGGCGAAAGAAGAGTGAGATGAGAGAAACAATTTATTTCTTGAACATATTTTAATAGAAGTTGCTCTCCACTTCAAATCACGGTCAACTTCGAAATTTATTTGCTCTCAAGGGGAACTTTAGCTTATCATTCTTCGACGAAAAGTTCTACATGCATTCGAAATGACTAGCGGCAAACGCCAAGGGTGTCCCATCTCTCAATTTTTGTTCGTCATGGACGGAGTATAATGAAAAATGCCTGTTGAGATCTTCAAGATGTAGGAATCGACCTGAGAAATGGAGGGAACCTGTGACCTAGATTACACAGATGACGTCGTGTGCCTATTTGAATCCGTTGGCGATGCACAACGTGCCCTAGATCAACTCCCAAGGTCTGTAGCCCGGTTCGGCATGTGCTTTGTACCTTTAAATTGTAAAGTGCTGTTACAAGACTGGACGATAGTAGTGCCAAACTTGATATTGGATGGAGAGGAACTAACGATTGTGAGCCGTTTCACCTACCTTGGTGGCTGCGTGTCGAACGATGTTAGCTCGGCAGTAGAGATAAACATGTGTATATCGATGGTTGGAGCGGCTTACGCTGGACTGAAGCACTTGTG
The DNA here is from genome assembly GCA_008360955.1 of Fasciolopsis buskii. Lineage (NCBI taxonomy): Eukaryota > Metazoa > Platyhelminthes > Trematoda > Plagiorchiida > Fasciolidae > Fasciolopsis > Fasciolopsis buskii. The sequence goes on along the minus strand of LUCM01011154.1, from coordinate 264,414 downwards.
GTGTCGGTCTGATATTTCACTGGAGTTGAAAGGTCGTGTGTATTGTGCTTCAGTGCGCTCAGTTCCGTTGTATGGTTGCGAGACATGGAGTATGCGTGTCTGAGATGTTCTTCGCCTGGTGGTTTCCGATCACGGATGTCTGCGTAATAGCGCCACGATTGGATGGAGTGATCAGGTGAGGAATCTAGTATTAGATGCCAATTCTGAGAATACCTTTTGTTCCCTTTATGCTCACTCTGTTATCATTTCTTCATGCGCAGAGCTTGGATATTGTGGAAGTGATACCCCCAAAGGCCTACTGCAGTAAATAGAAAATCAGGTGTCCATGATTCAAAAAAATGGTATTTTCTAGATGCACGAAATCCATCTGGTGTTTGCCACCAAATAGACTGGCATATCTGACACTCGGACCTCTGGTTCTTGAGGCAGAGGTTGTCCAGTTCACTTGAATACCAGTGGACAAGGCCGACAATAAAACCTTAAACCGAACCGATGTCTTCCCGGTTACCGGCCAGCTGTTTCTATTACTGTTCTTCATGGGTCCGAATCCTCTGAGCACTGGTCAGCTTTCCCGTTTGGTAGCCCTTAGCTGGTCGCAAACTTTTCTTTGAAAATTATGTACCTTGCTGTGTTGTTACTAAATGGAGTGAAAGGGAAGGATATCGTTCCACCGGATCACTTAATTTTGCTTCGCTCGTGTCACTTGTCCGGATAGTTGCCTGAACACAGACTGACATTTTTGAGAGTTCTTTTATCCTTCTGTGCTTTTACGCTATTTCGTTGTTCAAATAGTGATGCAAAGGAGTTGGACATGTGGATCGAGCGAATCAATTTCGTGGCCGCCCTTCTTTCCGCTCCGTCTATTCCCGGACCAATTGGATCGGAACGGGGGTTCTACCGACCGCATTTGCCTGTTACCTGCACTAAGCTCAATATGGTAAGACACTATTTGCAAACATTTTTGGTTTATATACGTAACTTATCAGGGGTATTCGTTAATGTACCGGAGGTTTTATTTTTTAGTCTGCTCTTGATCATTCTCAAAGTGCGTCGACATCGCTTTTGTTCCGACTTTCCCATGTGAATGGTTCTAGTGTTTCAAACTTTATCTCGCCAAAGGTCTGTCGTTGTTTTCCCTTAACGATTTGACATTCCATGTTGTCCACTTAGTACCTTTCTGGCCCTGCTAGACATTGCCTCCTTTAATTAATTATTTTCATCGCATTATTTGAGAGGAAACTTGCGAAATAATGAACAAAATTTGTCAGCAACTAAGTGTTGAGATTGATTGAGCTTGAGGACTTTTTTATTTTCAAATTAGATCGCTAAGTCTGTCGCATTCTTCACTCCTTCGCCTATTTGTGACCACAAACTTTGAACACTTAGTAGCCCTAACAGATTCTTACTGTTCCTTTGCGGGTCACCGTAATTCGTTTGAACATCATCCAAAACATTAAAACGGTTCTGATTTACTCTGACGACCGGTACAGTCGCCAAGTAATCTTTTTCATCACAAGCATCTATCTTGTCCTCCCGTATTCCCCGGTGAACCGCGAAACTACGCCATGAAACATTTTAGCATGGTTTGCCCGTAACTTTTTTTTAATAGGCTACCTTTTTGCTTTGTACTTGTGCCTGTAATTTCTCTTGAGCGTAATAGTGCTAATAAGAACAAAGGTAATAATAATAGTGATATTCACTGTAACTACTAGCCTGCACTCGCGTAAACGCACATGGTTCGAGCAAACATAGTAGGACCGTACACCACTTATCCGTCCTACATGCTCTTTTCCTTATCAGTTTGTTTGGCTTCAGTAATGCCGATCCAGTCACCCAATCGTCTTATTTAAACATGGAAGAAATTCCGTTCGTATTCCAAAGATATTATCTTCTCATTGAGATATTGTTCATAATAGGTCGTTCAAATGGACTGCTCGTTCTGGTGCATCCAATTCAAGTCGTCATTAACTTGTACGGTCCCACCGTAATTTTTTACCAAATTTCTAATGCACTTGACTTATGAAGGTTTTGTTTGGTCCAGCACTCTAGCTCTCAGAATCAAGATTTTTAGTAGTTCTGATTCACATACTGGCTTTAGTGGTTATAGTTTCAAATTTCGTCAGAGTACGGTCTCCAAATAGAACGAAGCAGGATTCGCTCGTAATTCATCAGAATAATTATATCCTGATGCGGCCTTACCATTGAGTTCTTCTTGGATTGCAACCCGTTTGCCCACCGAACTTGTTAATGTGACCCTCTAAATGAATGAACATTTTATGTTTAGAACGAAACACATTAGTCCATATACTTTTCCCTTATTATTTCATCCACAGCGCGAGCAATTAGAAGAGCACCAGCGTCGACTAATCGAACTGGGACGTGAGCTATCAGACCTACACAAACGCCTACCCATAATGTGTGGTTCCAAAACTCTGAAGCCAACACGCGCCTCCTCTATCTCTGGTCGCACTAGTGACGCAGCTAGAGCTGCTGCTGCTGCTGCATTAGCGAGGGTTGCTAACAAAGAGTCAAAAGGAGCCAAAAAAGACGAACCTTCCGTCGCCAGTGCTGCTAATAGCACAGAACCTGATACTGTTGCTTCCAGCGAACAAAATCGGGATAATGAAAACAACACAGAACCTTCCACAACGGCTGATACCAACTCGACGTCTGCTCCTACCACCACATCTTCGACTGTATCCCTTATTTCCGTATTTTCCACCAGCAGTTTGGGGAGACGACGCAAAACCAGCTCAGGATCATTATGTGGTACGGCAGACACTACCTTGGGACCCGTCTTAACGGCCAAGCAGCGTGCCGAACACGAAGAAAGGATCCAGTTTACTGAGGCTGAGGTATACCACGCCACTTCTTTGCAGCAGTTGTGTCAAAGAGAAGTAATCAGTTTTACTAGGTTGAAGGCCATTTCTGAAATAGTCTTTCGTACTTTTGTAATCGTGAGATCTAGTTTATTGCTCAGTGACGGTCCATTTCCGCAGAAGTCGGTGGTTGAAATTGAATCATGCATTAGTGATCTCGTTTCTGTAACACTTAGTCTAGAATGTGCTGCTTGATTTGCAATTCAGTGAAAATGATGTAGGTTACGATGTCCTTTTGGACGACCATCTAGCACCCACAACTAAGCAACATGATGGTTTTTCTTAAATTCCTCGTTGCACTGTTACTTTTGTTTGTTCGGTATCCCAGATTGATTGCGTGATTCTTATCTAGTTTTCCTATTTGCTCCTCATTTCGACGCAGATTCATCGTTACAAAACTTACGCCAGACTCCTGGAGGCCGAACTTTTTCGAATTCAACAATCCTCAGCCGCTGTCGCTCATGCAGCCGCATTAGCTGCAGCGAACTTCTCGCCGTATGTGAATCCTTACAATTCTCTTCCAGGAAGTTACCATGGTTTTCAACACTACGGCCCGATCGGCTTTGGATCGGGTCTTGGCGTGCCCTTCTCCACGCCCGTACCTACACAACCGCCTCGATATTTCTTACCTCGTGACCATCCAGCACCAGCCTATGCGGCAGCCTCGAACATGTTACCTTTAGCTGTACTGGGGCCGTCAGATCCACTTGAAGAGGAGTCGCCTGGTACAGAATTAGCATCTGATCCAGTCAGCTCGACTTCTCATACCAATGTCGGTGGTTTCATGAACGCTTCACCTCTGCCATCAGTATATTCTATCCCTGCGACCGTCCCAGTCGCCAGCCGCCCTCGCTCCCTTCCGTATTCTTACTACGGCCCTCAGTTGGCCCCGCCCTCTCCTTACTCTCCATCCGTTTCCGGACGGTTCTATTCCCATCCCAGACAGTTACGCAACCCTCACTACCGCCAGCAGCAGCAACAGCTTGGATTTGGAACACCAGGTTCGGGAAGCTTCAGCAGAAGTAATGGTATGATGATGATGATGAATGGACATCGTTTAGCTGAAGAGGATTCTAGTACAGAGCCTCCATCAGTACCGTCATCAGACCCGGTGGCCGTTCCCACAGAGGGTGAGCCCTCTTCGACCTCAGCTTGTTCTACCTCTGGTAACGCAGAAAAATTCAAGTTGCCACTACAATCTTCGCAGCCCTTATGTCCCACTGAGGGAATGTTTTATGAAATTGTATAGTGCTCAGGTGCGCAGGTCGTCCACCAAGTAACATCGACTTCATCTTCAACTGTTCATATGTGCTTGCCTTCTTCCTATCTTCCGTATTTCCTCCACTTGTTTTTCTTGCTTCTCGTTTTGTGTGATTCGTCTCTTACTAACTCAACGACCCGCACAATCTGTTCTATTTTCAAAAAAAGGATGCTCTTTATGTCATATTTTCTTGAATTCATTGCATTGATTGTCTAATTTCATGAACTCTTCTGCCTCGCGAATAACTCTCAACTTGTTCAACTGCCCCTTCACGCGCACAGTCAGATCCTTAGGAATAAGATGTCACTCTCACCACCCTCCCTAATGCCAAACGTTTTTGACGATTCATGATTTGTTCCCGTTACTGTTGATCTTCTGGATCTTGTTTCTCCCGGTTGTTCATGCCTTAATGGTTATTATTCCCATCTACCCACCTCAACCGCGCTTCTAGTCTTGCAATCCCACACCAGCTAATCCTATTTATTGCTTCGTTATTCATTGTAAGTTTGCTATATTTCACTTGCGCATGACCGATCCAGCTCATCCCCCTTGACCAGTCGTACCTCCTCCATCATTCTGTCGTTCTCGAGCTGGGACTTTGTATTTCCAGTTTTTGATCAATTCAGTAGGGATTAAACTACCGTGATCTTGAAGTACTCCATTCCCGGTCATCTCTCATCTGATTAAACCTAGCCAACATTTCTAGGACATCAACCAGTTCACTTAAGTTTACTCTGGCTCTGCAGTTCTATCTACGGATTTCGGGAATCAAGTTCCACTTGTTCGTAAAACTCAGTTCAGCAAAATTGCTTCACTGATTCATGCTGTTACCGGTTAATCTCCTCTGTCCCATCGCCTGTCTCTTTTGAATCTCATTCATTCTTCACTTAAGACAAATCTAGTAAACGCACACTCCTCAACCAGTCTTTCTTCTATACTGCAATGTGCGAATGGTTGGTTTGATATTTCTTTTGGTGTCAATTTCGTCCCAGCGTTTTTATACAAAATGTTTGACCATTATCCTTCGTGTGTCTTCTCACTGGGCTCAACATTTACACCATCCATCTTGTGTGAATCTTGCGGTAAGCTCTTCGTATGCCACTCTTGTAGGCGTACACAAATTGGCGTGTATATCAAGTGCCTGTAAATTGTTGGTCCCGGTTCTGCATTTGTTTATGTTTTCGTAACTGTGAGCACTAGTTGAAAATGGCTTCATTTGGGCCATTTCTCCCCCTTTTCATGCTCTCATGAATCCCCGTTCTGCTTGTGCGGCTTGACTCAAAAAATGCATTCTCGCGTACACGATGCATCAGAACAGTAGTAGGAATGTTCTACTATCGTCCATTTCTGTGTGTACCCATGAAACTAGGACCTGGCTCCCGAAAATGTCGCATTCTGTTAATCTACTGTAACATACGCATATATCATTTATGACTTCTTTATTGGGATGAATAACAGTGAGGTTAGGCAGTGTTATATAATTTACCAAGTAATGTACATATGGTATTAATCGACTGGGTTTCAGACCTGTCTGTTGTTTACTCTAATAGCTGTCTCGGTTTCTTGTTGAGATTTGTTTTTATAGTTAATGTCCAAGTATATGGTTAGAGTTACTGTCAACTTCGCGTCTTCCTGTCATTTGGCGTCAGTGGGATCTAGTTCAACAACGCAGATTTTCTTGCCCTTCAGCGCTTCCTTTCCGTACGGTGCTAGCACTTGCATACAAGCCTGTGACTAAGTCATCTCATGAATTATATATGCAGACTCATTAACATACTTCGATCTTAACTTCCTCGGATATGCATAACGGTACCACAAAACCCCTAATCTTGTTAATGATGGATGAGGCTTTTTTGACATACTTGAAGCACGAGTGTAGTAGAAGCAAAATGCCACACCTATTGCGATTCACTAAAGGGAGATTGGCAACCGCAGTGCAGAAACTTGAAGTGAGATGGAACCAAATAAGGTCTCATTAAGTCCGGTATGGTAACGATCCTAGAGTGAGAGCGAGTGACGATCTACCACCAAAGTAGCCGACGGACTTGGGATTTGAACCTCTAACCTTTCCCCCGATAGATACTTAATCCACTTGCCCACCACTGGTTAGTGGCCTAGTAACACTGAGGCAAGTCGCCAAGTGTTTATTTTTACTTTCCCATGGTGAAAAGGAATAGCATAATAATTCTTAGACTGCTGATATTACTATGGAAGTGCTGTTTTCATACGTACTCATGAAAGCTTATGGTACCTGGTCTTTTTAAGCTTCTGATTGTCGTTGATGTCCACAGCCTTTTCATGTCGTTCAGTGCAATTCCGATCGGGCTAGTCTGATTATTCGCCCCCCCCCCTCGCATTTTTCTCCGTGTAAAGTGAATAACCCAACTGGCAAAGATGCGTGGCGCTTACACTGCTACAGCTACAGAAGTTGCTGTAGAACGGAGGGGTATGCAAAGTGGCCCTGATTCGCAGATCAAACTGAATAACTTTCCTTTCTATTGGAATTCACTGAAACTTCGTGGATTTCTCGCAATATTCTTTTAAGTTTTGCTGAATACGGTTTACTCTAGGAAGACAGAACTGCGTTTCTTCGTTACTCCGAAATAGTGTGTTTCTATTTTTATTCGCCCTACCTCTATCCTCAACAGTCTGTTAGCCCCTATCCCTAACCATTACGCCCCCACTGATAACATGCTCTATATTTTCGGCGGTTCATTCTCATCTAATGTCGTAGGTGATCCTTAATCTGGGAGCTCACATTTTCTCAAACCTTGACCCTTTAAATGTGGCCACTATCATGGAGCATGGTCAGCAGGCGTTTTTTTTTCACTGACAGTGGAGCCATTAGCTATTGGTTTCTGCTGCGTCAGTGAAACACGAATTCAGAATTCGATTGGCGTAATTCAACTAATTGCGCCTATTGTTTCGTCACGATATTTCGTGCGTACTTAAGGAGACGAAGCAGCTCGAGCTATGAATGAATGCGTTGTATGAGCAATTCTGAGTGGCAAGGCTGAGGCAGCCCTTTTATAATGGATCAACAGTCGTTTGTTTGCGGAAAGACTGTGGGGAACAGTCGGCGTTCGAAAGGATATCTGTGTCAAGCGTAGCTTGTTTGTCTTCGATATACACCCCAAGCGGACTGTAGCAATGGCACGCAAAAGAACGATTTCCACGACGAGGTCGTCGGTCTTGCTCACAGAACCAAAGGCTCCCGCACTGTAGTGGTAACAGGTGATTGTAATGTTCAGGTTGGAAGCCTAGTGCATTGAGAACATGTTTAGGTGGACGTCGCGCCTTGCATGCTCAGCGAACAGATAACGGAGATAGGTTTCTTCAATTTTGCGCGTACAATTGTTTATTCCTATGTAGCACGAATTCGCAAGACAGCTCGCGCCGCACAGCTACATGGCACTCGACAGGTAGTCTGAGTCAGATCGATCATATTGCAGTGAGCTACCGTTAACGTTCAAGACTATAGACCTATTGCTCTGCGTGCGTCGAATCGGACCATGGGTCAGTGTAATGCATTTTTTGCTTCAGCTCAACGGCCATCGACGGAGACCACAAACATGGTTGGTCGCAGAAAACCTGTGTGATTCGACTGTTCGCACCAGCTATGAATAAAAACTATCAGAAGAGTTAAGAGCCCCAACGAGTACCACTATTGATGGGCAGTGGGATCAAATCACGCAGGTGATGCATTTGGCAGCAAGTTTCGCCTGTGGTCCCAGACCTAACGTCCATTAAAGACAAGGAATCTCATGTAAGTCGCTAAGCTTAATGCAGCAAGAACACCAGATCCTCAACAGTTAGAGAAAGAATAAGATGCAAAGACATCTGCAGCGCCAATTGACGATAAGCCCTAAGAAAGATAGCGGAAACTGGTGGATTAAGGTGGCCGAATAGATGGAAGTAGCAGCTGCTTCAGGTAACAGTCAAAGACTGTTTAAGCTTGGACACGACACCGGTGTGCGACGAACTTCAGTTGGTGAAGTCTTGTGCGATAAAAATGTAGCGCCTACTCGTGCGGAACAGCAGAGGCTGGACACTTCAAGAAGCAGTTTAGATGGCGCTCATGTAGTTACTCTGACGTCCGCAGCTGCGAATCCTTGGGGAGTGTCTGTCGACCCCCAAAAAGAAGTGGAAGTAGAGTCAAACGCTTGACTGCTGAACAAGGGAGAGGCGCCCGGTCCCGACGAACTCCCCTGAGTTCCTTTCAAACTTGGTAGAGAGGCCCTGACGAAATCACAGATCCCCTTGCTCTGTGATATTTCGATCGAGGCACTTGTTCGGTTATCGTAGATTGAGTCACTGGATTGTGCCCATCTTCAAGAAGGGTACTAGCAGTGAACACCAATCATCGTGGGATTAGTTTTATTCCGATAGTTGCTAATGTCTTAGCTCCCATATTGCCGGACCGTTTGGCACTAGTTCGCGAGAGAAGAATCACCAACAGTAGGGCTGGATTTCCTCGAGGTTGAGGTGCCATCAACCAGATTTTCATTCTTCATCGGTTACACAGCACGCCGCCGCCCTATCACAGTAATTTTTCGGTGGACCGGATGTCGTTATTTAATGCCTTTCATTGAAAGGATATGCCAGAGACATTTTTGATCCCGCTTCGAAGCTACGAGCTGGTACCAAAATCCCAGAGCCGTTTTGTTTTGGTCCGCTTAGTCGTGCCACTATGAAGACGGGTCCTGTCTGGGGAACAGGACTGTCCGGTGAGCCTGTTTGCACTCAGGTGAATGATGGACAGGTTAAAGATTTGAGCGAATGCAAACCAGAAAGCACGACAGAGAACCAGCCATTCGCCCTTATTCTGGAACAGGCGAAAATGGTCCGATTTTGTGACAATCTCCGAGGGGGTGGGGTTAGCGCTCGTAGTGAAGACCGGAAAAGACACTGAGCCAGAGACAGGAAGCAATCAGCCAGTTAGCCCCATCCTATGCGAGCCTATATAAAGTGTTTGGTTATGATAAGTTACGGAAACAGTGATGGCCGGCCAGATGCCATTTGGTCGTTCTCATTTGATTAGGCTGAGTAGAATTGAATTCGAATCAAGACGGCCGCTGGGGTCGCTAGATTTGGTGACTGCTATATACAGATCATAAAAGAAAGGGTACTTGGTCGACTCTCAAGTTCGTTCGAAATGACTAGCGATGTTCGACAAGTTTGTCCCATCTTCCCACTCTTGTTTGACTTCCTCGTCGACGAGATAATAAAAGATGTTTTGGGAGAATGTCGTACTGCCTGATAGGGAGAAGTTGCTTGACCTTGGTTCCGCCTATTTCAAATCTACTGAACGTGCGCAGCATGCACTAGACAGATTCTCGAGGGCTGTAGCGCCATTCAGCATGTGTTCTGTATCTTCAAAGTGTAAGGGGATTCGACAAGAATAGACGGTAGTAGTACCGAACTGGATATTGGATGAAGAAGAACTAACGATAGTCGACCACTTCAGTTACTTCAGCGGCTGCGTGAAGAACGATTGTAGCTTGGCGTTGGAGGTGAGCACGCGTATTTCCAAGGCTCGAGCGGAGTTCGCCGGACTGAGGAACTCGTGGCGTCGGCCCGATATTTTATTGAAGTTCAAAACTGCATGTACAGTGCTCCAATGCGTTCAGTTCTGTAGTATTGTTGGGAAAAATGAAGTTTCCGACCTGAGGACACTCGTCGATTAGGGATTTTTGATCATCGATATCTGCTTAGTATCGTGAGTATCGGGTGGAGTGACCGGATGAGTAATGTACAAGGGGCTGTTCTGAGAATATTCCATCAAGTTTAATAAGCTGTTGGTCTGGCCACGTGTTGCGTATGACAAACACTCGTCTACCACACCGTGTCCTCTTTTTTGTTCCTCCCACGAAGTGCGACAAGTCGCATCGAAGTCAACGGATGAAGTGGCAGCTAACCTGGGTAAAGTATGTGTCTTGCGTCTTCGTCGTTTGGGTCCGAAAGATTCATCAACCATTTGACTGGAGACATTTGAGGATAGGGCAACGAACCGCGAGCAGTAGAAGTCGTGTTACCGTTTTCTGTGAAATCAGAGTGAAAATGTGTTGGTTACTAATGTGTTCTTTCCCTTTCCCGCTACTCTAAGTTCATTCCTTATCCACCTTGGACATTCGCTTATTTTGTAGCAATGCTTAAATACGAAGAAGGCAACAGTTAATGGGGCTTATGCTCCTGTTTTAACACCGAACGATGGTGAAGAAATAATCAACTTCGACATCATCAGAATGCGAGCTTTTCATCGGGGTCTAAGCTTTAGTGTTGAAGTGAACAAAACACAAGTAGTGTTTCAAGTTTTCACTAGCAACTGCAAGGAGGCGCATGGCATCGAATTCTCTCCTAAAATGGGCAAATAGATGGTACTGCCAAGAAATATAAGCAAGCCAGCGTATTAATTCCAGCAGAACCTGGATATCATGTGTGAGTTAACGTCCACACTACGCAGCAGCATCTGATAATGTTTGCATAGGAAGTAGCATGTAGATCTCTGGTTGCAGGGATGAATAGCTTGGATTACGAAGGTTATAATCTCGGTTTGTAAAATTTCCGCTAGTTCGATGCATTAGAGATACACAGCGAAAATATTATTATTCTGCTTTACAGAGGACCGTTTTTGAATTGCGGCTTGCATTCCTAGTTCTAGTTTATCGGCAGTAGATGTGGTGCGAGACGTTGAGACTCGAATTGCAGGAGGTATGTAAGGTATAAGTGGATTGTGTTCACCTCTCTTTAGGATTCGCAAATGTACCGAACAAAGGCTGCTGGTTTGGGTGAGGATTAATGGTTGCTCTTGGATTTCATTGTCTAGAACTTGATTGATGAAAGATGCTTGCAAGCTTTGCAGAGAGACTTCACTTCAGTCAGTAGCACAATAAGTTTTAAAAATAATTCTTCAGATGCGCTTCACTCCGTGTGGGCACCTTGTCGTTTTATCTGTGCATGTTCTCCTTGCTCTGCTATTAAGAGAAACTCAGCGTTTCGCAAATCAGTGAATTCAATCCAGCTTTTTCGTGCTTAAGATAAAGTCAAATTGCACTTTATGGATCTGTTGGGATAAAATTAAAGAGAAGCGAGCAGACTTATGGGATGGATTCGTTGGACAGTATTGATCATCAAATATGGTTGGGAATATTAGTTTCTGGTAGTTTATGAACCATTCTAGAGTTTAACAGCTTTGTCTCGCGCCCGGTTTATGGCATATTACTCAATTTACAGAAAATAGTGTGGTTAGGAGTAACTTAGATTTGTTGCCTTGAGTTTAACTTTCCACCAAGTCTTAGAAAAATCTGAAGAAATAGATTGAACTTCAATATGTTCAAATTTGACGCATACCACCATTGTCACTGGTTACTGAACCTCGAATTCGCTAACTCGACTCTCAAACAACACTGAATTGTCGTTGTTTTTACGCATTTTGAGCTGACTATAGACTTCGGCAAAATTGAAAATATATTGACTCTGCTGTACTATGATAAAGTGCCTCACCACACCCAACCTATTGGAGTCTCATATGGTTCTGTGTAACGCCAGATTTTGTTATAATTATCGCTTCTTCTATCCTTCCGTTTGCAATGGATCCCAGTGTCTATGGGACCTGTTCTTTTCTATCGCACTCATGAATCAAGCGCGTAATAAAAAAAGTACACTCAGATAATTGCAATTTCTGCAAACTACTAGTTTGGTGTGTAGCATTTCGCTTCCTTGATAGTCAAGTGCACTTGTCTCTTAAGCCCCTAGATGTGCTGTTTCTGGATCGCGTCTTCTGGTACATTGTCTGGAAGAAATCTGGACACAGTCCATTTTATAAAATCATCATAAAAATCGTTTGCAATGGATATGACATGATAGCATATCAGTTTTGGAGCCGTAGAAGTATATTTAAGCAGTTCCACCTTCATATCAGCAAGTCGCATGCAATCTTTTTTACGTCACGGTGAAATCAAAAGACTAACAATATTTATAGTGAGTAAAAATAAACTTACTCAACAACGACTTTTTGCTGCATATGCCTATTTCGTAATGCTACCCACGAATTCCAAGTCAAATTGCTCGTTTCAATTTATTCGCCTTTCATGTACTTGCTCGCGAATATACTGTACATAACAAGAGACAGACTAATGGTTATAGCGATCAAAACTCCAGCAATGAGCAAGGACAAAATAATCCCGACGTATTTTCCATGCATAGTATTTCAGCGAGCAGTTGAAGATATGGTTTGGTCCACTGGATTTCGGTCCCAGAACCTTCAGAAAGAAAGGATGCCTATCGGGAGAAAAATCGAAATGTACACATTTTACATTTGGCTAGTAATCGAGCTTGGAAAATGTTCTGCACTTCTCCAATGGTAGTGAATAACGCTACAGCAGGCATTTCGGCTGGCAGTTACAAACACTATCTCCTGAAGGTAAAGTTTGCAAGAAGTACAGAGTTAAGCATTATCTCGAATGAAATCGATCTTACCAGATTGTTTCATCCAATTCTAAACTGTCTTTTGGTATTACCTTGTTAAGACTGCGATGACTTCCAAAACTCTTACTTTCCGACTTGCTTTCAATATGATCCCAAACAAACTAATTTACGTGACTAAAACCATATGGTCTTCTTTTGGATCATATGGTTGTCAAGTTAGTGGGTGTTGTGAGTAACTAGAATCTTGTAGGAAATATATATATATATATCATATTTCTTCTGTTTTATGAGGAAGGATGTAATTTTCACTGGACCTATTTAGAGCCAAAGACTTAAGATATCTGTAAACCCAATATTCGTGTGCGCCTTTCCGGCTGCAACTACAGAAGCAGCCGCCACGAATGGAGCCTTTGGAATCTCTGATAATTATAATTTGCCTGAAATAAATAGGATTTAGACATCTCTGAATAGGAATTTGGTGGACGAATAACCGATAATGTAAGCGATGCACCGGCCAACTTTGAAACATTCCTGGATTCAGGAGGAAAAACCGCTGGCACAGGAGGAACAGTGTCCTCTCTAGAGAATGTAGTGGCATAGAACCTTCGGAGAAAATCGATCGTTTTCGGGCTAGTTTCTTTAGATTGACATCAGTTCACCAGTTGCTGTAAAATAAAGCGGACAATTTGGTCACAGAAATGCCTCCGAGGCCATTTCCCATATGAAATAAGTGGTCCCGGACTTGAAATTCTCCTGGTCGCTATTCCCAATCTTCCTGGAAATATTTTAAAATGTTCTTTCGGTTGTTACACTTATGGGCCAGAGCATGTGTTCGTTTTCGTTACTTTCCGAAAATGCTAAGGAGCCGCTTTTTTCTTTAAATGGAAACTGATAATAGGTTGAAGTAATCTAATGAAGTGGTGTTTTTTGGTTAGATACTGACGATAAACTGCCGTTGAATGCTTACTTTTCAGGGCACTCCGCTTGGCTTTGTGTCACTCAGTTCACTAGAGATTTCGAAATGATCTCGTTGTGTTTTCGCCGAAATCATTCGGGTAGGAAACATGGAGATTTTTCTATTCGTGGAATTGAGTTCCTCGAAGGACAAAATCCTAAATGATGACAATAAAAATGGACAATGGAGCACCCACCCGGTGACCATAGATTACAAGTCACAACCATGAGTGAACGCGATTTCCACTGGCTCGATTATTGACTTATTTTTCATACCACTAGAATATCGTAGTATTGGATCAAGTTAAACTTTAGTATTTTTTTTCTAATCCACAAGATGGCCACCAGTTAGTCCTGGGAATGGAAGAAAAATAGTCCCCAGTGAAACACCACAGGTAGTTTCAAGGCTGCGTCTATTGAAAATGGAGTTAAGATAAAGACACAAAGAAATTCATTCAGTGCCCAATGAACACGACTAGAATCAGGACTGATTTATACGTGGGACCGTCGTCCAATTTTGACGTGAGAAAGGACAGCGAGCGTTGTTGGACAGGGAATGCAAAAAAGTGGAAAAGGGTGCGGTCATCAGTAATGAATACAACCTTTACTTGTAGCTTAAGGGTACTGATGCACGAAAATCGGGTGTGAATGAGGTGATCAGGGAATCCGACTGCTCAGTGTCAGAAGCACTGAACACAGCGATTGATGGAGCCGCTGAGGGAGCCCTCAACTTATGTCCACGGTTGAAAAATACCAGTAGACATCGGTTCTCTATCAGAAATGGACTTTATCCAGGAGATGGGTTTTTTAAAGACACGACTTTTTGACCAAATGGGCTATCTCAGTCCTTTTTGAGAACGGTGGCGAGGTTTAGTAGTCGTTAGCAAAATCCCTAGGCCTATTTGGAAAAATGAGTGGAATCCGAAGGATCACTGTAAACCGATGATTTTGCCGATTTATGAAGAAGACCGTAGATCCTACCGCAAAATTCACAAAGGAATTGCACCCAAACTGCTCTCGGGGATTATTTTCTACGTATTATCTAGTATTTGCAAATGACGTACAAATGGGGATCACGCCGGATTCTCACCCTATCGCGATTTCAATGACCATATTGTCACTCTGCGGTAAATCTGTAGGTCCATAATCGCTGTCTTTTTGATCCGAGGGAAGCATTCGACTCAGTTCATTGAACGATTCCGCGGCGATATCTTCCATTGGAGGGTGTGCCAGGGTAACTCATGACTCTCCTTTAATTGTTGTACTTAAACAACCAAAGCGGAGTTTTTGTTTATGCCGATCCTTCACCCGGGTTTAACACGGGGAGAGATGCCCGCCCTTCCTGTTCAGCTAACAGGAAAGACTTTGGAGGTATCGCTATTCCCATAGGAGAATAGAAGCATTGGTATTTCCGCAAACGATATTTCTATTTAGGTTATACTAGTAACGTTGTGCTTCTGAGTGTGAACCCGAAATTGAATCTCACTGCTTCATGGAAACATTTGGGGAATTAGATAGGTTCAGTTATTCAATATATCTTATTGGTTATCTTCGCTTATACGAAAGGCTCGATTGACGTTCACCAATTTGAGCCACTTGTGGCGCTGGCATGATACGGTTATCAACCAAAGGTCGAGTTTACGCAGCAGCAGTAGGTTTGGCCCCTATATGAGGTTCGGAAAAAATGACTGCTTCACAAAAAAGGTGTTTGTGCTGTCAGTTTCCGGACAAGCTTTTCTTTGTAGCATTAGTGGAACATGGAAGGAGAATGTTGTTAATAACTCAGAAGTGTGAGGTGGGACATTAGTCCAGAGAATTTGATAGATCAAACAGACACTGCATTTTTTGTCACGCTACGAGCAGGAGTGTGGCGCAAGGGGCATGTTATACAGCCGCTGGGGTCCACTACACGGGAATGGTGGGACCAGTAACCTCGACCCTGAAACTGAACGGCATAGAACCACCTAAGGTCTAGATAGGCCAGGAGTGGAAGCGAGCCGGGTTACAGCCATCTGCGCTCTACCACCCACAACTGGTGGTCATAGGTTGGATTTGGATAGATTAATGTTCCCGATATGTTACGCATGACCGATGATCGACCCCCTCGATATGCGCTTTCCTACGGGACTGATAATGTTTGGAAGATAGGTCAAGGTGATCAGTCCAAGACGTTTTGAAAAGGTGTGAAAACCTTAATTAGTGGGTTGTCTCCATTAGGTCAGTTTGGACTGCCAGGTTGGGGTCTGTGGGAGGGTTAGAGACTTTAAACGATACTATTAAATAATGCAATCGTTAGCCTTGATGCATCTGAAATGCTTCTACTTCTCTAGAGTCATGACTTTTTCCATTGTTATTCAGCACTGCGAGAGAGCAACCGCAACTAGGACTATGTATGGCTTACGACTGTACTTACTGAAAGTTTTTTACTTTTTGGTAGCCCTTAGAAATGTGGTCATTCAAATCTACTCTGTCTATCCTGTGACTAATCGCCCAGACAAACAGCAGATTTTTTGATACCTTATGAACACAGGTGTACTGCGGCAGTTTTGCCGCCCTAATCCGAGTAACGAGCTTTGATCTATTATTCTGACCCAAATTAACCAGTGACTTGCTTCAATTACACCCATGTAGTTTAATTTGGACAGGCTGCACTACAGTCATACAAGTAGAACAGCAAGTTTAATTTGACAGAAGTCGCTAATGTAGTCTAATTGTACGCAGTAGAATTTTTAATACTCCGATATTCTTTTTTAATTTCTAATAACAATTATTTGAAGAGTACGGAACTTTCAAGATCTTTTTATTTGGCCCGTGTCTGCTTAAGTCAGAATTCTAACCCAATCCGGGTCAAACACTCGTCATTCTTGATTATTCTAAACTAAGAGAGTGGATTATCACTTTAAAGCTAGTTTATGTCCGTGCGTTTAAGTGGCCACTTTCCTGTCGGTTTTACGGATGTGGCTTTTATCGCAGTTGCTTTTCAATCTTCATATTATACCTTTCTTGAATTTGGATGATCTTTGAACCGTAACGCCTTGGGGTTGAACTAATCTGAAGTTGCGTGCAGATATGTTTTTGGTGTATGCTAAAATAGTCTTGAGTGATTTTGCTCTTGGGTTCGTATTTCTGATTATTTCCTATGCAATTCTTTAGGTAAGTCTACCTAGATATTCTTTTCATGTTCCCAATTTTTTATGCTGCTGTGAACAGTGGCTCTCCCCAGCTGAGACGGGGTTTGTGACTTCTTATAAATCTTCCAGTGTTTCTTTGATGATTAGATTTGGTTCGCCGATTTTCAATACCCCGATATCTCTAGTGTCTTGTTAGTATTCCTGCTTACCAATATGTCCATAATTGCAAGCTTCCTGTCCTTCTACCGGTCCATAGTGAATTTAATATTTTTGTAGACATTGTCGTTTTATTTTCTGTTGCTTTAGAATTTGGGCGTCTGCTAATGACGCATATACCACTTAACTTCTCCATCCACAATTTCGAATTAGTCTTTGGTAGTATAGAGCATTCCATGATTGACATCACAGCCGCAACGTTGAATCCCGATGTGGTTAAAACTGCTTTAGTTCATCGGATTCGTTGGTACAAATAAACATTAACTTAGTCTGTGCATGAACACAATTCTAGTGGTTTTTAAACTGTTTCCTCCATGAATATAGATCATTGTTAACTGAGAATATGCACTAACGACATTACTTAGATTGACTTCAAAACCCTTGTGACCCTAGTGGCAAGGCTAGTGATAAAAGCCCCATGGGAATAATCAGAAATCTCCAACTTAAACCATGAAATAGAAACACCATCCCGAAAGGAATTTTGCGAGATTTTACACACTTTTTGGAGTGATTGGAATGCAGCACATAGGACGTTCAGTTGGTTTTACGTGATTGGATGTAGCTTACAGCATATCTTGGCATTCTAAATCAGAAACTGAAAATAATAGTTGGAAATAGACGTTTGAACCAAAAAACCTCGCCTTATTGAGTAGATTGATCAAATAAATCACTCAAAACTTTTCGCTAAGAAGACCAGTACAAGCACTATCTGATTATATTTGTTTAATGCAGGTAGTCCTAACACACTTGTACACTTAGATGTTTCAGAAGCCGGTAAGCAAAAGTCTGCAGAAAAGGCAGAAAGGTTGGTCAAAATGAAAAAGGTGGCTTTTGTTGACTGTTTGCTGGATAGGAAAGTTTTGATTGCTGAACAATGCTTTCTAAGAGTTGATTCACGAAAAACACATCGAAGACATCAAATCTTGAAATCGATATGCACCTTGATGGTCATATTTTTAACCAGAAAGGAAGAGCAATGTCACAGTTTCATATGTACCCTCCACTAGGTAAGAGTGAGCACGATTTTTAAAAATCACACCCAATGTGCGGCCTTTGAAGGCCAAACTTAAGTTGGTAAAAAATCTGGGTGAGTGATAGCGGAGGTCTTTAAAATGGAACATTAGAAGTACAGGGGAATAAAAATGAAGCCGGTTTGAAACCTGCTGCATTGGGTTCACTGTGGCCGACGACAGCATTACTTGAAAGTATAAGACAAGTGAGCCACCTAGGTGCAGAGTCACTTCGGATACAGCCGGTCGTCAAACTCACATCTGCCTTAACACCGGTCTGGTGCAGTCACGCAAACTCATATGTACACCCAAAGAAGCAGTTGTTATTTGGTTCACGCATCAGCAACATCTCGTTAATTTTCCAGTCTGTGGTCTTAGACTTGCTCGATTAGCTTGACTAACATGGTTCGGTAATCATCAAGCCACCCACAGTAGGCTCACTGAATCAGTTATTTAAGACGCTTCACTGTTCCTTCATGGTGGAACTGTTTTCATCAAAGTGCGAGAACGAAGGCTAGTGTTTCGCGCCCCCCACCGGGTTGATTGATCTCCAGGAATCTGTCTAGGGGCGATGGTCAAACTCCGATTCCAAACCACCTACGGGTGGAGCACGAAGCGTACTGCTGTATTTTCCCCGGCATCTGTGGTGAAGAGGTGTATTGGTTACCCAGGATGTCCAGCCCCGTCCGAAGAACGTATGAGCGCAAAATCAGTTACTGGTCCCAGATGGACTAAATGACCCTCAGATAGTTCTGTTGCCTCGTGGCCTAGACCATTTGGTCAGTGGTTTAGATATAGCCCCCTAAGTCAATCCTCTACTTCAGTTTGGGCAACTGAGTAGCACCAAACCCACATCATTATCATAAACTCCAATGAATCATCGAAGACATGGAGCTGGAAGATAGAAGAACTGGCAAGTATGTTTCTTTCACTTTCTGCCTCATCGTTTTCGTCCTTCATCCAACTAGATTACGAGCAAAATAACCCGATTCCGTTTCAGTCATCGTATGGGTGCTCATCGTAAGGTAATTAACACGGACTCAATGAGTTCATCCATGAGCTTCCCGTAGAATCTAAGCCGCGTTCAAGCCATAGTACCTTGCCGTCAACACATATTGGCTTATATGTATAGGGTTTGTCCGAAAGCTTTTCCACCCAGTTCTGCGATTCTCCAACTGTTTTCATTCTGTCCTCTTTTGGATGTTTCACCGCTACTTGTCTACATTGGTGCGGCGGAGTTGGGTTTAACCCTGTTTATTATTGGAGTTTAATGAGTTTCCTCAGCGCTCAGCTAATAGCCACAAGATCAATAATTGGTATATGCTTCTCACGCCTTCATCAAAGCACGTCAAAAATTATCTCAGTACCGATAAAGATCCCCCGAAACCCCAAGCTGGGTTCCAACAAAATACTCGAATACTCAAACATCAGTCATTCGTTTATGTCTTCCAGTCCATATCGAAGTCTATAAGTTCACAAAATGGTAGACAGGGAATCATTGGCTCAAATGCCCTGCGTAAACCAAAGTAATAGTAGAACCACCCAGAGCAATAAAAGACCTACCTTTTCCTGGTCGCGAGATATTTCTGACGGGACCCCAGCTGATGAGCAATGTGGTATGGAATCAAAACAAGGAGGCGCAATCTATACTGATGACCATTTTGCTACCTTTCGAGGATAAGCTAGTGTTTAGATGGAACTCCCTACATATGCGATTCACCACGACAGTGATTGCCGTGACCCATAAAATAGATTCATACCGCGGGTGAGATAAAGTTAGCCCCGACTCAAATTTAAGCATGCTTTGTGCTTGCAAACAGCGGGCTACCAAGTTAGGCCCCCTGAGACCTAACTTTTTCGGAGATCGGGACAGAAAGAGTTTTCATTTTTCCTTCATTTCACCTGGATGATTCTCTTATTTTAGTTGTACACTGCCGGATTGCAAATGATATTCTCTTTAAACCGAACTGAAACTTACTTTAGGTCTGATAAGCTGCACCAAGGTCGCGTAACACTGACATTTTTGTCTTATTTGCTATCATACTTTTGCTGACATTTGCGTGTGATATATTTTAATAATGAGCATGGCTTCTTCACGGTCGGTTTAATTCTGTTCACTTTTTACAGCATAAAAGCAAAGGCTGCTAACCAAGCTTTTAGGGTGTACTTGGGCGCAGGCATAAAGATTACAACTGTGATTTGCAATATGTAGTTCCATTTCGACTCTTCTTGGAGATTTTTTCCTACCAAAGTTTTAACAAATGTGCTTCTCCCTTTTCATTTTGAAGTGGTTGAACCACCAGTTTAAGAGATTTAGTATTGCTCAATACCGTTTTGAACAAATGCAGGCACTATTTGGATTTAATAATCCTTATTGCTATCCTGATATTCCCCTAGTTTTACTTTGTTACCCCTGGAAATATTGCGAATTGACGGTCCCCAACTTTTCTATCGTTTATCCCTCTATTGAGGAGCCTAATAATTTCGTGTGACGTGACCTAACCCCCGAAAACCCAACCCAAACTTTAGGGCGAAACAGGCATTCTGTTAGACAGTGGCCAGTATTTTCTGTCGCAAACCATTGAAGACAAGTGCCATGTAGGCACACTCGCAGGTCGACAATCTTGTGTCCATCAGCGTGGTCCCTGACTATGAACAATCAGCACAAGAGCATTCTTCTAACCTGATGACGGCCATTTTTATGGAAGCCCGGTATACATGCATATTTTCTGTGGTGGATATTGGTTTCCCAACAGCTGGATGAGTTCCATACAAACCTTCAGATTTACTTACTTCTAACACCTTCAACACCTTTCCTTTCCTCTAAATTATTCACAATAAGTGATGCCAGATAAGCGATAGTTGTTTTTTATTTGGTCAGTCCACCCCTTGCAAGAAACGTGAGAATGTTTTTCTCATTAAAATACTCCTATACGTTTGATCTGTCGTCCAGTATAATCTTCCATACACCACTCCTGATATTGTGGTGTCCTCCATTTTTAAAAGCTTCTCTCCTCTGATGTTTTTGACGATTTCGTTATCATGTTTCTGTTTCACAAGATAAGTCCAAACTCTAGTTGTGTGCGTAATGTTGCTTCTAACAAATTCTGTTCCCTTGATTTACTGATTTATCTACTGCTCGAATTAACCAGTCTGCCTAGTCCTTGTGTGTTATACCTGTCACCAGGTCACATACTTTCCACGGTTCCTGGGAATCCCGCATAAAAAGAGGTCATATTTCTTCTGTTCTCGCATTTTATTGGCCAACACCCCAGTTTGATGGAGTTGTCTTTATCTCCACTTCTTCAATATCTAGCATCTCTAGGTTCCTCTGCCATTCTGGCAGAGGGTAATCACAGTCAATTAGTTACCGGTCATCTCTAACAACGTGTGACAGTCTGATATCCCTACTTTATTTTCCCTCTTCTAACCTACCAGTGTCGTACAAAAAAATACTAAAATTACCAGCCGCTATCATTGCACTGGCCACCGCCGTTAGTCTTACGGAGTTTGAATCAGTTGCCAAAATTCCTCCAAAATCAAAACTGGACACAAATGCGCTAGACAGTCAACCACCTCGCTCTGTTTCAGAGCATCTCTAACTATTGGTTCCATTTTGCTTCTTTTCCAGTTTTTTGTTTAATAACCCTTTGTAAACCACCATTAGCTGTTGAGTGTTTTTGGTGAGGAAAACTCATCGTCATATACCCCACTGTATCTGTCCCTTCCATAAACGTCTCAGTGGATGTTTATCCTAATGGAATGCACTTCAATTCAGATGATCCAGTCAGTTCAAACTGTTGTCGTTGGCGATAAGTTCCATCTACTTATTGGTAACACCACGTCTTCCCCTAAACTACCAATAAATTTGCTTTCTTATGCCACATACTGCTGGAAGATAATCCACTATGTGTCCCAAGCGCAACACATTTAGTATTTATCACTGTTTCGTTTTCGAATAGAAAATGTGTCCTGCTACAATATGATACCTTGGAATATCCAGGTAATCACTTCCCCAAGATTTCTACAAGGTACACTTCTTTTGTGAATCCAAATATACTTGGGTGAAAATATATATATATTTCTAATCCAAGGTGGTCCCCGGTTAGCACTTACCTAATGCAAAGATAGTTTCCAGTTGCGGGAAAATGTATTTCTCAATAAAATAGGGTGCTGGACTTTGGGGAGAGGGGAGTGAAAGTGCAACTGATGAACTTCAAACTAAATACAATGACAACTTTAACACATTGAGGATTGCGCATATTCATCTTGAAATTTCAGGCTGAAATACTGCTTTAATCGTCTTTTGGTTTATTTATGTAGATATCTTTAAATAAAGTGTTTGATTATCAGCTTTCCGCCACTTTAAATGGGAACATTTTAAATATATATTTCTTATTATTCGTATGGCTTTCTGGGAAAGATTAATGTCCCAAACCGTATCCAAATTTAAGGAGCTCATGACGGACAACATGCTTCTTTAGTCATTTTCTCATTTTACTATGCAGGGAAAAGCATCCAAGAGAGCTCCTTTACCTCGACTCAAAATGAAGCTGTTATCCACAACGAATTCGAGTATTCGTCAAGGCGACGCTTAAAACCAGCATCATCTTTCTGTTCCCCCAAACCTGTTGGCAAGGCATTCCGTAGATTAGTCACTCTGCGTGACAGAGGATAAACCAAAAGGAAAACAGCTGAATTAATCTTCAGTGTCAGGAAATGGCCCCGAATACAGTCACTTGCCAGAGGAGAAAAGTCACACTGTAGATCCGTATCCATATCACCGCGAATAATCGTTGTCAAACGGATCATGTTTCTCTATATTGGCGGGAATTCCCCAGGAAACTGCCCTAAAGACCTCAGGCGGATCTCGCAGATAATCCCTTATAATCCGTCAACAGTTCGTATGGTCAAGCGTCATAATTTTTCTACTCTTTTACTTCACCAACAGGTCACGGAAATGTGGCAGTGCACCAGTACCCTGATTGCAGTCTTACGAGAGGTACACAACTCCTGGAAGACCTCGTAGCTCAACTGACCGAAAAACCACACACCGAGCTCGCAGTGGCTCTTTCTAGTACATATACTTTGTATGTTTGCAATTATCTTTAGGAGAGCTTAAGCCATGTTCCTATGACCCCATTTACCGTGGTCCCTGAAGTGGGTCCGTCATATTCTCTTCTGCTAACTGGCGTGCGTGCACATTGGCCGTGAATGACCTTACAGTATTTCATTGAGATAAAGAGTCACGATCGAATTGTAGAATGTCGCTATCTACCTTTAATTCAACTATACGCTATGGTTTTACTTCAGGCGACTGGAATACTGGTGGCCAATGGTTAAAGTACGCCAGAAACAGTGGCGGTCGTAGAACTTAATCTCGTGAAATGCCACTCGAAGAAACGTGGAGGCTTTTAACGAAATCTATGTTCAGCCCGGTGCAAGTATGTGTAGCGCCCCAGGTGGTCACCAAACGTACAATTAGCTTGCCTGAAATACAAATAAAACCGACGAGGCAACATCCGCCGAGGATTTTTCGTGAGTCCCCTTAAAGCAGCAGACACATGACTGCATTCACCCACTCAACATTCTTCATCTAAGAACAAATTGAGGGGACCGACTTAAGATTAGGCGCGCTCAGCAGATAGCATCTTCAGAACTTCGGTCGTGGGGCCTGATGGAATTTCAGTTTCTGAATATTTTTGAAATACCCAATCTGGATAGAAAGCTAAATCCCAAATTCTGAATTCTCATGGGACGCCACCTGCATTGACAGAGTTATCGCTGCTTAGGCAGGGACAAAGTGGGGGGGATACTCTCGTGTTCTTCGATACACGCGCAACTTTCAACTTTGTTCATAGGTCTTCACTGGCACTGTATGCTGAGGACTGGAGTACCTGAGAAGTATATGTCGATCCTCAAAATGTTTTACGTCATACCTAAATTTCGCTTAAGGCTTGTGGCTACTTTTCACCACCCTTCGTCATTTCCGAGGACCCGCGGAAAGACAGCATTTTTGAATTACAGTATGCCAATGATATCGCCTTGTTTATTGAAGACGCACAGGTAATTCAACGATTATTGGATTGAATGGCGATTGATGTATTTAAATACGGTATGTGCCGTAAACCTTCAAAATGCAAGGCACTTCTTTAAGACTGGCAGGAGCCCGTACCTGCACTTGCTCTTTGTGGTGATCGGCTCGAGGATGTCAGTAACTTCAAGTACCTCGAGAGTCTGATCGCACCTAAGGGAGGTGGCGCGCAGGAGATCTCATCACGAAGTGCAAAATCCAGGACAGCTTTCGCAAACCTGCAACACCTGCGGCGCCGTCATGAAATCGGGACTTTCCTCAAGCGGAAGGTGTGCAATGCCACAGTTTGCAAGGTTCTACTTTAAGGTCGCGAGATATGGCCGCTCCGCGCTGAAGATCCCCGTCGACATTTTTTTCGACCTCCGATGAATCCGAAATATCACCTGCTTCTGGTGGGACTTTTGAGTCGGCAGTGAACAGGCACGTCGTCGTGCGCTGGGTGCAAAGATTCATCCTCGCCTTCGGTTGCACGGACAAGTACCATGTACGCCTGACGATCGTTTACCTCTTCGTGCTCTTTTTTGCACATGCTGGCCAAGGCTGGAAGAAGCGACGCGGTGGTCAGACTATGATTTGGCGTAGAGGCATGAAGAGGTTGCCTTTGTTTTAGCCCAAATTGATGCCTCGAGATTTTTTGATTAGGGACCAAGAGATGAGGATTGTTGTTGGCTGTAAACGTCTAGAGATATGGCGCGAATGCCGTATGGCCTACCTGTGGAATTTGTCCTGCTTAAAAAATGGCAAAAGGAACAGAATTCACAGAATGTATACGGCTAAACACAAAAATAATTGACTTGTCGTTAATTACCGTTTCTGCTTCTCTTCTGTCGACTTTTCGCGAAGTTCTGCTTGAATATTGTTATGCTGTCTATTTTTAAGCCTGTGTGAAATTGTGTGTACCTCGGTTTTAACCAATACTTGATGGCCTCCCACTGATGAAATGACAGGTTGGACCTGAATAAGATGTCTTGGGTAAATGTAAATACATTTATATGCGATGAACACCTGCTGAACGAATTTATCCGCAAGCCTTCCCGGATCTGCTAATTTCGTCCAAGTATGCCACATGTTGATGAATCTGAACCACCCATATCCTACCTGCTGCCAAACACGGTTTACGGTACCAAGGGCATGACATATCTCACGGCTGAACTATGCCGCGCCGCCTTTATACGCTCAGTGGTAGAGTGTAGCTATAAATACTCACATAATTTCAATAACTGTAGTTCGCACCTTTATTTGTGAGGTTTCCAGATCACGAAGCATTCCAGACGACCAAACCACTAAGGCTCCCGTCCCTTAACTTACGTACCATGTCTCACCTGTGTCCAGCGAGAGCAGGGGACATTACCTTTCAAATTCATGGCGGAAGCACAGTGACTACCTAAACTGAAATGTAGAAGATATCTAACACCGTGACATTAAGGTCAAGTCTTGAGTTTAGCCATATGCGCCCTGAACTCGCGTAAATGCTGATACAGTGCTAGATTTTCAAGAGCAATTAGAAAACTGTGCTTTCCGGTCGACCAAACTGACATGTGAGTAGTTTCACTCTTACAGGACAAAACAATGTCCAACGCATCCAACCATCAAGGTTTCTTGAAAGTTTTTGGAAACCCCTCATCCGTGAATAACTCCCAACTTCAATAACCCATTAAAACAAGGAATTCTTCAGGATAGGCATAATATTAGCAGACGTGTCAGACTAAGTATAGAACCTCACTTTCCAATCATCTATCCTGAATTGCTTCTAATCCCGAAGATACCCTGCCCTGAACGTCTCATCTCGAGAGCAGAGATACCACTTGTCAACCGCGTTTCCATAACTGTAAATACTGCTGAGGTAATTTTACCATTATCAACAGCATCTTGTCACTTTTCTTCAGAAGACCGTAACACTAGAAAACAGAATGGTAACCCGCACGTGGCCAACTCGATCTTAGGAATTTCCGCACGTGGTCAGATCTGGAATTGGCTCTCCATATGCCCCTGGTCCCTCATTCTGTTAGGTACTTATTAGTAATTCACGGAAAATGAGGCTAAAGAAACACGGAAAGCGATTGCTATCAAAGATTCAGTGGCTTCCTCTGAACTGGAAAATCCCAAGTAAAGATATTTATTTTGTATGTTTGTCGGAGCTCGCAAAGTTCAAACAGGTTTGCCTTGCGTTCTGCTTTATCTTCAAGATCGAGATCTCGATGCCAACTGACGCCTTCTCTTTTGAATCCATTTGAAAATTGAAACAGTATGCTTACCATTTCGTCTAAATACAACGTTTCTGTGGCGTCTCATTCCGATAGACTTATTCAGCTTCCAAGTCTGATGGTTTTCATAGTTCTCATGCATTTTGGTGGGTACCTCATTTATGCCACAAACGACCTACTAAGCGTATCACGTAGCTTTGTTATCGTGTTCAAGGTTTTGCAGTCCCCCGTCGGCGCCAGCTTCCGGGGGGGTTGATGGCAAGACAACGCTGCATCCTCGGGGAAGACGATTATCGCCGGCTTGCTAAAGCCTCTTGTCAAGGAACCAGTACCTGTATTTTGTGGGGGGTTCAGTGCTACGCATCTCGCTTGGAATTCGAACTCTGCCTCTGTGTTTGCTTACCAGAGATCTCGGCTTATCACGCCTTATACATGGCAACAGCCGGTGGGTACTTAACCAAGGGAATCTTTACTGAGCGTATGTATTGCCACAGCTCTCTTCTCTAGTGACAGTGTACACCAAAGGGAATTGCTTCTAGGCATCCCGTACTGTTCGCGGAGTATTAGCCAATCAACCTGAGCCAAAATTTAAGGCAACGGGTAAACAGGGTTTCAATGTTTTCTTTTTTGGGGTAGATTTGTACGCTACAGCCGAAAATTAACCGAATAACTGAGACAACGCTGTAGGATTGTGGCCGTTGTAGCAGCAGTGCCAAATAAATTCCGTAAGACGGCTTCTTTATATGAATAATTGTCTTGACGGAGTGCAGGTGATTGGGACTTTGACGTTGTTTGGGTCACATTCGAACCAGCACTGATGCTATCGTAAACACTGACTACCTTTGGGGAACAGATTACTTTTTAATTAACAACAATAACCAAGAATATTTCTGTATCTGAATCTTCCCAAATAACTTACGCCACGGTGACAGTAGAAATAGGTGTCTTCTGAATGTCTACAGCACCCATTGCGAGGCCACAACAGACTGTTGGCCCGAAATTCATTAGACGGCCTGCACACACCAAGATAAATAGGCGGGTTTTACGCTCATTATCAAAAGCAAGAAAGCCAAGTGGGTCCAGTGATCACAAATCCCATACTGCGAGGTCCTCAGTCCAGTTGGAAAGCATGAAGATCTACGACCTTCTCGCAGCGTCGAATTTGGTACGTTTGGGTGACATGCGCAGATCACTATATGAGCTTCCGTAGCACTAATGACACTGACGAGCAAATCTAGTAGAGCGCAGTCCCTTGGGCTCAAACCGGAAAAAGTGATAAAGGCCATTAACCTTGCAGTGCTTTGATGAACTGAATTTATTAGTCTCTCGCGGCATTTCAAAAAGCAACTCTGCAGAATGCTTAGTATAAACGTTATTTTACACCCCATAACTGTAAAATAGCCTCTAGGTAGTAAACTAAATTGGTGTACCCATTTATAAATAGATATACCAATTCAGTGTTTGGGGACTATAGTTCCTAAGTCGTTCCCCAAGGTAAAAAAATTAGTCCCAACAAGCATCACAGTGAAACATTACTTGGAAGATTTAGGGATGACTTTTAATCCCCTACCGGGACGATTTGAAGATTACTGGATCTCCGACCGGATTGCAGGAATTTGAAAAAATTACCTGATTGAAAATAGTTGCGGCAGCCGTAAGCAGACTCATAAACTTATCAAGAAACCACCCGGAAACACGTGAAAGGTAATAGGCAGACAAGGGAGATAAAACGTTTTACTAAAAATCTATTAATTAATTACCTAATAGTTTGAAAACGTTTACCCTTTCAGAAAAAGATTTAAGACTTCTACAGACGTGAAATTAACCTATTTTTCTCAAAAATGAGTAAAATTGGTTGGGAAGATCAGTGAAATGATAAAAGTCCCATTTTTGGCTTGATGTGCCACCTCCGTGGAACAATTTTGGTTTTTCTCGTTATTTCAACGGCAAGGATTTAACGCTGTACTGATTTGTTGAATTTCAGAAATCCTCGTGAGAAATTATTTCGAACTGAATTCATACTTTTTGCATATACCGACCAGTATAGGAGAAACCCCGCTACCCGCAAAAGCCCCGAGTGCGAAAACATGTCACGCGTTTCAGAGTACGCGCGCACGGCAACCTACGGCAAATCAGGTCAGTGTTCAGCGAACATGTTTTGACTTGCACAATTCGAATTTCTTCAAGTCTTTCGATAATGCGCACTCCAATTCCAGTCCAAGCGGTCTTTTGAAGGGAAACAAAAGGCAGTATATTTCATCCCACATTGAAAGGGAGGGAGACTGTTCATCGCAAGCGTTGGAGATCACTCGAGCGCCTACGGACACTTTAACCCCTAATGCCTTTCGCCGGGACAGTGCATTCTAGTTTTTGTCTAATCTCAGTCTCAAAGAAACTATGTTCCGCTTCAGTATCAAGCCACCTGGCAGTCGATTTCGCAGGACGGAAGTGATCGCGACGGCTAGAAGGTCATCCAGATCGGTGTATAGTCAGTGGGTTTCTTCAGCTTGCAACAGTGAGTGGGATTTAAATTTCATAGCTTTACGAAATATCGAGATCTGGGTCGGTAAGATGCTTATACAAGTGCGCATGTTTCCCATTTTACGTGAACATACAAGGCAGAACGGCGACGAGTAGCCCATACCGCATTCCACAGTCCCGGAGACAACACCGCACCATAAGCGAAGAGTCGGTTCAAACGTTTCCGCCGGCGTGCCACGAGCAGCAATCTCAATCAATCCATTCCGGGTGACAAAACCAGTTTTGCAACAGCATATTTCCCAGACCCTGACTAAAAGGCCCCTCTTTGGCTTCAACCTATGTTCACTTGGACCATATTTAGGAGCAAATTCAGAAGTATTGGTATCACCCCTGCCTATAAAACCTTTTGCAATCTTAAAAGTTTGCGTCAATCCTCTTCTGCCTTATCTGCATTCCATCGACCAAAAGCCCAGGTCCCGAAGCACTGTTCAAGCTTAAGTTAGGCTGCTGGGTAATACGGCGAGATGCATGAGCGTTCAGGTTCTTGCACCAAGAGCTCCTTGGATCAGACGATCCTTCGAAAATAGGAGTATGGAAGCCCTCTTCAGTTCCTACAAGGGAGAAAAATACTTGTTGAGATGCTTTCCCCCGGTCATCTCCTCAGCTCTACAATTCAAGCACCTTCTCCAAATGCATTGCCTGGTCTCCCTTTGAATTCGCGCACTGAATTCGCCTCGATCGCTTCCTCCGGTAGCTTGCTCCAGCTTTTAACCTCTCCTATGGCAAACGATTTGCTTCTCAAACCGGTGGTTACATGTTCTCGCACAATTATTTTTTCATTCTCCGTTAGCGTATCGTACCCTGTTACCTGTTACAGGGCGCCCCGGTAATCGCGTATCTCGACGAGAGCCTCAATGATCTTAAAGGCCTGCATTAGGTCACCTCTTTCCCTCCGCCATGTACCTCAGGTAACCTCGGTGGAACTGTGTTACCTTAAATATCATGAAAGCCCTGTGTTTCCGTTTATTGGCTTTCTTGATTTTACTCCTCCATCATAGCGGTAGCCCCTCTCGTTTGATTCTGTGGAGTGGTGTAAACGAGTCTGTTATTGCTAACAGGTTACTCTTAATTGTCCCCCATGACGATCCACGTAGTTGCTACCTCCCAACGAGTTTAAAGACCCAGGTCTAGCATTCTAACTTTATCCATTCCTGAGAAGTTCTTGTCAAATTTGTCGAAGGCCACCAGTCCTTGGCGACTCGGTCGCATGCGGAATACGGCGTTTTCGCTGCTAACTATTGACCATTCCAACTCAAGGCTCCATATATAATTCGGTGTTCCTGTTAGCACCACGTCAAGGATTGGAGACACTTGTCCGAACCTCCACTGAGTCGCCTGAGTAACTTGTAGAATGATTCCACTTACGTGCGCGAACTGCAGAAGTTGAAGCCCAAATGTGCCTTTCGGGACGGTCCCACAAACCCACTCATTCCCAGAGGCGTAAAAATACTCCAGTATGAGAAGGTTGCCCGTAAACGCTGCAGCCACACTAAGAAAAGGAAACACTTCCCCGTCCTCTGCTGGTGATGACTCCTGGCCACGGTTCACACCTAAAAATGAAATCCGCGAGCGGCCAGTTGCGATTTTGACGTCGATAGCTTGTATGTTTGGAGTATGCAGCTTATAGCCCTCCTGTGCATCGTACTTTTCAGCCAATAGTATCAGCGTCCCGCCTCCTTTTCTACCATCTGCTCTATCCAGTCTAAAGAATAAATAATCCAGAGACATTAGTTCATTGTCACCCTCTCGCGGCCCCAACCAGGTCTCAGTAACAGCCACCACATATACATCCAGAGTCTTGAATTCTAGCTCCGGCCGCCTATTGCCCACAACTGCAGCGTCTGTGCAGGTCACCCTTAAAACTCCCCCTGCCGTCCTTTTGGCCGCTGAATGGACGAGGGCGTCGCATGCTCGGGACTTACTCTTGTGGCCCTCACTCATTTTTTTGCGCAACAGTCAAGAGCTCCACCCTCACCCCCGCCCTCCCAGCCTCCTCATTTTGGCCCTTCCGGCATATGGAAGTCACGGGTGTCAAGGCCAGACTTAGTGGCCCAATTTGCGCCTGCCCACTACGTCCGCCTTCAGCCCTGCCGAAAGGAGTGAAATTCAGATGCCCCCATTCATCCAAATTTTGGATTCTCAATTTGGGGACTTGCAACTGCACGGTACCGAATCCTGGCGATCTTTCCTTGGCATCCCTACCCTTGTTCTTGATTATGGCAGTATCATCAGGGTCTCTGGTTATCGGCCCTCTGGCGACCGTCTTTATTCTATCGGCTGGTGCCAAGAACCTGTCACTGTGCCGTGGATTGGCGTATTTCACCAGCATTGGCCGTGGGGCCCGGAATCCAGAGTCAGTATCTCCCTGCCATCTTCCTAGGTGAACTATACTTTTGATAGCAACAGGCTCCGATATTTCCACCGCTCGAAGCAGATTTATCACGTAGTACCTTACAACCGTTTTTCTCTGTTTCTCCATCATAAAAGGCTCTGGCTCCCATGGATAACGACTTTGTGATTCCTACCCAAAGCAATGTTGC
Source organism: Fasciolopsis buskii (assembly GCA_008360955.1). Lineage (NCBI taxonomy): Eukaryota > Metazoa > Platyhelminthes > Trematoda > Plagiorchiida > Fasciolidae > Fasciolopsis > Fasciolopsis buskii. Next base: position 233,157 of record LUCM01011154.1, on the reverse strand, counting down.
TGGATATTTGCACATTATTTGACTCCCGGCTCTCCTGATGAGGGGCTTGCCCTACATCCCTCAGCCTTGCGCTTATTTCCGAGTATCACGTGGCCGGGTCGATGACCTTTGTCACTTACCGGGTTCCCATGATTTTGCGCATGCACCCCTCGTCATGGGACATTTTGTCGTTTGTTTTTCCACTCCAGGTTCTCCCTGCTTCCCTGGCTCCGTTCCCCCTGAGATAGTACTTCCGTTTTGCCGCCATCCACGTGCACGTTCTCCCGGGGTTCCCCCTTATTCGGCCATAACCGGCCAGCAGAGCCTACGTTAGTGGGCACTTCCTCTGCTGCCGGTTCCACATCGCCTTGTTCCTTGTTGTGTTCGTGATTATATTTACCGTCTGTAGCTTTTAGCAAACCATTGCGATGGATGTCGCCCAGCGTGACGCTCAGTGCTTCGCACTGAGCTTCTAGTCTATTACCCCTTCCTAGCTGGTCCACCCGTAGATTATGACAGCCATGATTAAATTGAAACTTGAAGCAAAGATATCCACTCCTAGCTCCAGTAAAGAAGAGTGGTTGTTCGAGAGCAAAACATCAAGTCACTTACCTTGGTGTACTCTTTATTTTCGGCTGCCTATGTGCTTTCCCAAATTCTCTAATCTTGAACTTTCTTGTACGATCTAGAAGACTACGCCGCGGTGTAGCGCAGTTTTTGTGCATAATTATTTCTTTGCTACCCAGTCGCTGTTCTCGCTGCTAGAGGTTGGGTCTTCCCTGTGATCCATATTCCTGCGTTAGTATGCGTTCTAAGACTTAAATAGTACAGGAGAATAGGATTTTCTAACATTGCATAAGGGCATAAAATCACCCGTTTTACGTTTATTTGCCTGACTAAGACTGTCCGGCGTTCCTCTTCAATTTTTTCCACCACATGATTTTTTGAAGACCTTGGCCAACCTGGACTCTGGAAAAGTGAATGGCCATTAAGCAAGCGGACACTCCTGACCAGCAGTGGCAGGTTTTCGACCAAGTCCATTTGGCGGTGCTGACTTGTGATAACCGAGTTAAGACGGGAAGACAATCGTCTTTTTCGATATTTCGTCCGCCCCCCCTTTTGCGTCCAAAGTTTCTGGAGGGGTTTGTAAGTGCAATTTCTTTTGCGCCGGCACTTGATCAGTCAAAGCCCGGTGAGTTAAAGTCTCCTATAATTAGGAGGTGTGTGATATCAGTGAGCCTTTTTTAGGGCACCCAGCCGTATTTCGAGGTCACTCCTGAGCCACGGAGTTCAGGCTGCAGAGCGGTAGATTACATCGACCAAGAGCTTTTCGAACCGTGAGAAGCAGAAAACTAACCATGGGCTGTCGACAATGGCCAATGATGTCACTTTGGTTATGGTAGGTTTACCTGGATGCTTTCATAAATTTGGTTACATCCACATCACGCTCTCTGCCAGTCTTGTCTGTTAGTGGTTTCTCTGGAAATGTTAACCTCCGGGTTCTAACGGCCTTGGGGTAGAGAGGCTGCATCCCCCAGCCAAGTTTGCTGTGACCCAGGAGAAAGATCCAGCCCTACTTCCTTCCGAAAAGCGGATAAAGCTTTTTGCGGGTGCTCCCTACCTCGTTTTGACCCGTTGTGATTTCCATTCTGCAGAGATTTCCAGGGTAGCTCTGCTGCTATTTGCAGCATTCTGTCGTGGCTTGTCACTGAGAGATTTCTCGAAAAGGTTTAGGGTGCCGTCTTTCGGAAGGCTGGTTTTGTTCGTCATGCTTCTCGTACCCCTGTCTAGCCTTACCTTTGGATGTAGTATCGACTTTTCTGACCAAAGCCGCAAGGGCAACTTCCACCCCATCCGTAGCCGTTGATTGAGACCTTACGTCATCTGGGCGAGTTATGATAAAAGTGGGGAGAGCACCGCATTTGGGTCTGCGTAGGAAGAAAGCACTTATTTAGACTCCGTTTTCGGTAGTCGGAGGTGGTGTGACTTATCCGTTCACTTTTTCTAGCCATCTCCTAGTAGCTTTTGGCCGGAGGAGAAAATTAACCTCAATGATGATGGAGGGTTTTTATTTAGTATGAGCTTCTTCAAAACGTTCGCGGTTCTCGTTAGCGATTTCCACTGGCCTTTGATGGGGAAAGGAATGTTGGGATAATTGATTGCTTGTGATTATGTCTTGAGGATGCTCAAAAGCCTAAATTTTTCCTCAAAAGGATTACTTGGTTGCCGCATCTCCTTGTGTCGTATAATATCCTGATAACAGCACTTATGTGTTGCTTCGATATTCTGCAAGCCTGTTTGGCCATCCTTGTCGTTGATGGAAGCTGCATGACTGAGCCTTTCTGGGTTTCAACCTCATCTTTAATTGTCGCAATGTTCCCTGAATCTCACCGACTTCTCTTGCCCGTTCTTCTGCCTCCAATTCAACGTCCTTAGTCTGCAATGGTCCTCTATGACAGTGCAATCAGTGTTTGTGAGAAGGACGTTTAAGACGAAAGATGTCCCTCCGTCTTCCATGGGAATCGTATTGTCACCGAGAGTTTTCCATGGTTTATAGGCACGATCGCGGCGGATTAAAGTATCCGTGGCTTAGAATTGCCGGATGTGAACTGAGTTCCTAACTGCGAGCTTCAACAAATAACTTTCACAGCAATCACAGAGCAAGGTTCAACCACACCGTGATAACCGCGGTCAGCTTCTCGCCAATTTGTGTTCGTTTTGCTCTCGTAAAAACCTGAGCAGTATTTGAAGAGTGAGTGCATCCCCGCCGTATCACGGTCGTCAGTAAGCAACTTTGTGTGGGCAATTTTCTGGTATTAGCCCACAGTGACGCCGATGCGCTGGCGTTGATGGAAGCTTACTGTTGCGAGGACATGGAGTCCTCCCTAGGATATAAAATGTAACTACTACGTTTACTACCTTCATTCGGAATTTTAAAAAGTGCCACATCCATCAGCAGTTAGCGGCTACCCAGTTGAATCTCTTCTTACGTCTTGCTGCTAAAATTATTATCCCAGGACCTCTGTGGGCAGGGAGTCTGATGGAATCTGCCCCTGGGACCGGATACTTCCAAACACTTTTAGAAAATAAACCTAAACAAGGACCAGACCTAGTAAATGCTTAGCTAGGTTCAGCCGCGGAGGACGGTTGGAAATCAGAAGTTGAAATTCGCCTGTTTAGTGGCGCTTTCGAGGTGGGGCATGGTGCCGTAGCACGCCTGCGGTTTCCGAGTTTACCAACACAGTCTAGTTACTAAATACTGCTCGCCAAAACTAGAATAAATTAGCTGAGGTCAATTACCCTGTCCTGTATAGATTAAGCGGCGGCGGTGATTGCAATTCAGTTAAACGAGGCAATCAAGAGTGAAACTGAGCCACGTTTCAGCAGAGTAATGTGCTGCGCGGACTCAGCGGGTGTTTTACTGCATAAAACGTGAATAAGGGCGGTTTGCAAATTTTGCGTTTTGCCAAGCGTAAAGCATCCATCAGCATCCCATTTCTGGCAGAGAAAAGCACTTAATCTGGAGGAATGAGCCATCCGATGCGGCACACTGAGGCACAAAGTCATGGAAAGATTATGAAATCTCATGGTTCTTTGATCCCAGGTATTTTCAGGGCTCGGGACTTTCAACGCTCTGCGTGCAACCCGAAATGAGGGTATCAAGGGAGTTATTGGAGCTTACAGCCAAGTCTACTGCACTTCCGGTGGGCAGCGTTCCGGACTTACCGTGCTTTGGGTCATTTTCTTCCTGGTAACCAGGATTCTGTGACTTGAGCAAAATCTGTTTATATATGCTCAACTGCCGTTGAGTATAATGCCACAGCTAAACCCATTGACAGTCACAGAGATGAAAGAAAGTTGCAAGGAGACTCTGAGGATGATCTAGCAGGAATCGCCTCGCCCAGATCCAGAAAGGCTGCCACAGGCAAAGAATGACCGGCAGTGTTCTGACTGTCAGCACTGCAAGCTTTATCCCGCCATTCGTGACGGACTGATCTGTCTTGGTGGGCGTTTGAATTGGCAAGGTTTACCTGCTAGATTCCCAATAATTCGGTCAAAGCAATATGTCATTACAGGTCTGATCATTAAATATTACTGGAAGGTCACATTGGATACATGCTGGTAATATCCATAATTCTCCTGAGGTTTTCCTTGTGTTACAGCAGAGCATCAGCTCACCGGGTTTTCCGCCAACACTTGATATGTCTTCAAGAAGTATTTTACTCTGCGTCAGTAGCAAACGGCGCCCTTGCAACAACAGCATGTCAGTTTCTCCAGATACCCGTTTTTGCATGTGGGCGCTTGCTGGCCGGGACCCTTTTTGTCAAACGCAGAAGAGACACGAGGCACGCTAAGGCCGTTTGTTCACGTTTTGGAACGTAGGGGAAGTTCAAATGGAATTTACGCCCTCGCTGGCTACTGATCCCTTCCTTTGAGTTGCGATTTTCTTCGCGGCTGGGGGAAAATAACCTAAGGTGATTTTTTAGTTGCAATAGGGGCGTATTTAAGGAAGCTGAAACCAAAATATTTTTGGCGCCCCGGGGTATGTTGCAGTCTACGATTAGTGAGTTTGGTGGGTCACGGGATTGGGTGGCAGTTCGGCACCCCGGATCCAAGTTACTGGTGAGCCCAGTAATAATAATAACAGTTTGCGTGCTTCTGGAGTGTCGAGGGGCCTGCTCGATGGCACCATGAAATTTCTTGCTCCTATGGAGGACGGATAAACGTGATTAGATAGTCCGCCCGATAGGAACAATGAAACGTAATCAGCACGTATATAATACACGAACCACAGCGGAGGCAACGGACAGGGAATTGAATGGCAAAAGGCTAAGTTTCAGGGCAGATCTTTGAGACTTGCACCCAGCATGGTCATTTACTAATTCAACAATCTGCATGTTTATGCACCTCAAAATCAGTCGGTTGCACATCAAAGAAACTATGAAATTTTACGGAAGAGAGAAAAGTCGGGAGAGGGTGATAATGATGAAATACACTGCAATAAGATCGGTGGCTGCGGTAAAATAAAAATAGAAATTGAATGCAGTTTTCGGAGACACGACCAATTTAACGACGAGGAAAAGAGGGTGACATATGCATCATTGACCGCAAACGTCGGAGTAGGACTGCGGTGAACCCTAAGATGGTATGTCAAGTTCAAAATAGAGACAACCTCTGTGCATACAACGATTCGGGTAAAAAAACGCTGCATCCAATGTTGGAGGTTGAGAATGTACTGAACCAATGGCGTTTGTCGGAGAATGTGATTGCACTGCAATGATGAACGTTGACTGTTATATTAGGCTTGAGACAGCAATCTAACTAAATCACGGGTAAGTAATAAGCATTACAGTTTTATTGCCCGAAAAATGTGATTTATTAGGGTGGACATTACCATTGGGTATGTCAGTTTCCCGATACGACATGAAGGACTTTAGGCACGAAAAATGGAAAAGAGCAGAGATTTCTCCTGGCGAAACTTGGGTCTAAGCGATGTCCACAGCGGCAGGATTTGTCCTGGCAACCGGCAAATCATCTATAAGCAAGGCCAGACAATCAATAAAGAACAATACGGATGTGGACGGGTGTGTAACGACCCACAGACCATTCTGTAGATGACTAGGTAGGTCTGTAGGGAACCGGTAGACCTAAACGTTTGAGTTCGCGAACTCGCGAGAGCTTCGGCCGATGCCATGTTTGCATTAGTCGTGAGTGTCCATAAAGTCCTCATTTTTCACTGCAGCAATTTGGTAATTATGTAAAATTAGTTTGAGGCGTTTTACATCACTTTCGATTAGCACAAGGGTCATCGTTTTATCTGGTCAGCTGGGGTGGTTCGTCAAGTTATGGATATTCCGGTCGTCTTACCCAGGTTCTGCTGATCAACACTGTTCCCCGTTGTGAACTGTCCTTGCATTTAATTTTTCATTCGAATGGCTTGTTATTCTGGCATTATGGGGAGAGGTAAAACATTTTTCTCCGACAGAAAATTTAATTCTGTTTTTGTGAAAACATCAAATTTTAACTTAACCATCGAATAACCATTTTTTAGCATTTTGCTTAGGCTTCGACTGTCAAGTTCTCGGCTCTGATCTGACCTTAATTATGGGTAAATTGGCCTGTCTACATTCTTTATTGTAACCACTTCCTTTAAAGGCCCTTATCTTTAATGAAGTATCACCAGCCCGATAATTTACCTTCAGGCTTTTTGTGTAGATGCATAATCTACTGGCCACGCTTGATGCTTGCTTAGCCTGCTGCCCAGCCTCCAGGGCGTTCCTTCAAATTTCTATTCCCAGAATTGTCAAACCGATTAAATCAAGCATCTGATTACTGCGATACCGGCAACAACTCCAATTAGTCCCATCCCATGACTTTACCTAAGTTTTCTCCGTAAAAACCCAAAATTTCCAACCGACAGTAGAACGGCTCGCGGTGAAAATCAGCGTGCGAGAAGTGCTAATGAACGCTTCCCAGCAACAAACACTAAAAACTCGGCCCAAAGTTCCCCCTCAGGCGAGAAAAATGAATCAGCGTTTCGTCATATCTAATAGCCTGCTGGGTAAATCCCACGGCAGATTACAGATGTTTGAGGGGAAATTTTCCAACATGCTAGTCCACGATAACAAATTTTGGTGCATCGTCTCGAAACTTTCACCCCCTTCTCAAGTCGCTGATCCCAAAAATTGGCTGGATAACCAAGGCTTTGGGCTAGCCGCAGCGTCTTGGATGGGCTGGCCCATGAAGCATCTCGTAGGATGGATAGGTCGTTTAATGCTGACATTTTTATCAGTCCTGCCGTATTACCACGTTTAACTTTAGAAATTTGCTCTTGACCTTTTAAGGTATGGCCCACATACCACGTCTGATGAAAAGGGTGCAGGGACAGTCATAATGGTCTCCTCAAGCCACACTTTAAAACTAAAATTCTAGCTAAGCTGACCATCAGCAAGAAAAATACTGCTGCAACTCCACCTTTTAAAATCATAAAAACAACTGAAGACGGAACGTCTCTCCGGAGAGTAATCATTCCTTACAATTCATATGAACCCATTAATACTTGGTTGGTGCCAACGCTGCAAACTAAAAACAATTCACAACCTGCTTAATCCGGATCCTATCTCAAAAAGGCCTTCTCTCACTAAAACGCTCACCGAATCGCCGATCAAACCGAAGTTTACTGGGGCTGATATCCTCCACAAGTTCACTTCACGCGATTGTAAACTTGGGCATATCAAGGCCTACCGTGACATTTCACCTTAGGCCTATAATTCTCAAACTAGGATCACCCAGATCAAGTGCGCTTTATTTCGTCAGGCTCAAGCACTTCCATCCGGCACCTATTTTAAGATAAGGCTGCCAAAGTCAGTTCTTCTAGTTCCCCCGGCACCCTCCACCCTGCCCTCACAGATTCCAAGCTCTCAAATGCATAGTGATGCTTTAGACACCACGGATAGGAGCCTCTTTTCACCGGACTACTTAGCAGCTCTTCTCAGTATAACATGTTCATAAAGGACACAATCATCCCCTGACATCGCCCGAAAATAATAGCGCATTGACACTTCCTGTCCCCTTCCATCTATCAGGGTCGTATACCTCAGTCTTTTCAGGGATGTAGTCAGCTCAACCGGACCTCAAACTTTCCACGTCAGCACCGCTAAAGAACCTCAGCGCATTAAAAACTATCTTCTGCTACCCCATCCAGCAAGGCCTTTGATCATCGTAAATACTACCGCGGTTACAACATCGATCTCCGTAATACTGGCCCGTCACCCATAGCCCAACCGAATTCATGAGCCATGGGGACAGCGGACATGGATTTTCCTCTAACTAACACTTTCCAGCCGGCAAACGCAATGTTTAAGCCAACAAGCCCACACCGAGTGTCTTTCCTTCCCTGAACAAACCTCCATTCTTTCAATCTACTAAAAGTTAGGCCTTCTAACATCGTACCACCCACTCCAGAGTTGCTCCAAACGTTGTCAGCATATCATTTTCCCCTTTTTCCCCTCAGATCAGCCACACTACCGTCTTGCACAGCTTTCTGATTTCCTAGTAAGTGCTTGCTGTTTATCGGCTGTAAGAGTAGGCAGGCCAGAACCTACCCCAATTTATGAGTCAAGCGCAAAAGACGATGATCACTCAACGGCCTAAACACCAGCATCCTCCCCTTTTTGCCTATCTCACAGTGATCAGTCACCCCAGCTCAAATTTTGCACAGCCAAAGTAATTTACCCCAGTTATCCGTATTCGAGTCCTTGTAAAAATTTGATCTTGCCTTGCGCGTGCCTCCCGCAAATCGAGAAATATACCTTACCATTATTATTAATGCAACTGATTCATTTTATTATTGCCATTTAGCATTCCATCGATACTAAATTAGATGCGAACACTACGTTTGTTGTTACAAGCACATAGCTAGGATTTCATTCTTACCACTGAGACATGGCTAGCCAACAGTGTCCGCGATAGACGCTGCTATAGGTGGTTGCAGCACCTTCGGGAAAGACATGTTAGAGAGATTCCAGGGAGGGTATCTCGTTTACTTAGAGTGCACTTTCATCCCAATGGTACGATCATTACTTTTAACCAGTTGCAAGATTCCATCTTACTGACTGTGAAATTCCAGCATCTAAACTTACTGGTCCGTCGTATCCACTGCCCTCTAACGCAAATCGGAATTCATAACATTATCCGATTCACTTAGCACGGCCGCCGACCTACAAGGTCCTAAGCCGGTAACGGCAACTTCATCGAGTCTGAAGTCTATTTGTCGTGTTTCGTTTTCCCAAAATACCTTTCCTCTTTTTTCCAATATACGAGTTGGTGGGTGAACATAGCATGTCGCTTTCCTCGCAAGGCCCAACAGCATTCTTGTTTTTATCCTCGCGGTCTATCTAACCCGAGGTGGGCGTCCATAGATAACAGCCTACTCGGATATGATCCTTCGAAGAATGACTGTAACTTCTCAGTCTCTTCGTCCGTTTTTTACTCCCCAACTTCCGTCAAGCCAAACCACACAACCTCATGGGCTGTCTTCCCCAGAATTTGTAGCCCAGATTGATATAGTTTCCACCCACTGGTGGATCCCGAACTGGCCACCGATCATTTTTACGCAATTCTGGGTCGCTGCATTGATCTAACTTTCATAACCCGTGTGGTGCGATCCTAAAATCTTTGACCACCAGGGATGGCACTGAACAAAGTATTCTTTAATCTAAACATGATTCAAACGAACAAGAGTATTGAGAGCTCATAACCCCCTACCCAGTGCACACATTATACCGGTCATATTCAGGGGCACAAAAGCAACTGATCCTCTACTTATATAAAAGGTGTTCATCGATTATTTCGCCTCACCATGACAACCGTTGACAAAGCCATTAAACTGAACATTTCTCCGTTCTCTTCCACATCCCCGCCAAGTTTCTCACCCCATCCAAACGATATAAATCGTTGTTGTCCAAAATGAGCCCGTCTGTCCACATTGGACCAGACGACCTTCCCCCAGCCCTCTTCAAATTTGGGGCACAGATATCCCGATGCTACTGTTCAGTCTATTTAATCTTTCCTTAAATAGTGGCACTCACCCCGCAAATGAGAACTTCTGTCCATGTCGTACTCCACAAAACCGGTTCAAGCAGAAACTATCTAATTACAGGCCCATCAACCATATCCCAATTTTCTCACTTTTATGGGAAGAATAGTAAAAACAAACCCACGAGTCACTTATTACGCCATGACCAAATTGGGGCCGGCAAACCTAGCTTCCTTTGAAGCAAACCGTGTTCTACCTTCATGACGGATTTTTGAAGATGGTGACAGAAGCTGTCGAGGACTGAAAGTAGGTGACCATGATTTTCTTAGATATTTTAGGGGCCTTTGATCGGGTCTCACCGCAAGCTTTGTATGAAAGTTATTATGCGCATTGCCTAAAACCCCCTTCTGACCTGATACTGCACTAATTTACCTCCAAATTATTAGTGGTGAGTGCAAATGCAAATCTATTTCAGTCTAGTCCGGTCACCATTGGGCTTCCTGATCGAAGCATACTAGATTCCCCACATTATATCTGCATGTCAGTGTCATTTTTCATGTCATTGGATACGCTGCTCCTTTTTTGCTTGCACTGGCAAAAATTGCGTATACTTTTTACTCTCCTGACATCAACAGTGCCATAAACAAAAAGTCGTCTGAGAACCCTTAATCAAAACTGCACAACTTGGTTCATGAAATGTCCAACCTCGCAAATCTTACAAATCCCTCACATCCCTCTGGCAATCTCTTAAATTAACCAAGAGGTCATTCCTTCCACCGTCGAAGTCCGATATCTGGGTTTCAGTTAAGCCATTATGTTCAACTCCTCAAAAGACCCATTGATTCAAGGTATAAGGTCTAGCAGACTGATCTTGTTTGCGCAAAGGAATTTAGAACTCCTGAAAATCAGTTTTTATTATGAAAACCCGAGCAAAGCCTATTATGGATTACTCTTTCGTCATGTGTTTCAGCATGCAACAGAGTGACAAACTCGAGATTGAGGGTGATCAGCAAACAATAACAAAGCAACGTCCGGGTTATTTTCACCCCTGAGCCGCCTGGAATGTTAAATAAAGCTGCACCCTCCTCGCTTTTGGCTCTGCTGAATTCAAATTAACTTCTGCTTTCTCATAAAATTATCGGTAAAAGGTGTGCATCCCCTCACCTCTAGTAGGATGCGCTTCTTCCAATGCCCTGGGATTCATTGAGCTCTTGGTCTTTGTCCTCATATCGAGGGCTGCACCTAAGAAATATCATCCAATGGTCCTCCTACGGAACATAATATCGCAACACAGAAGAATGATTTCTGTCACCTCTGCTACCTTTGGAGAAGAAATTGGGAAGACAATAACCAAAACACCCGTTGAAAATGCACAACCCCCACTCCACTAGAAAGAGCCTATGAGTTGGGCCTATGGTATTGATTGAAAGTTAATTTTAGGTAAATAACCTTCGAAGATTCATCTCAACTTTTTCAACTTATGCGCATACACCGCAGCCTACACAAATGCGTTCCCATTTAGCTATATTCCAAAATTTCAACCTGTCTCTTGTCATTTTCCATCAATGAGATAATGCTTACTTATTTTTTGCCTTACATTTGCTCTCGTTCAGCACGTATTTATCATGATTTATAAATAGACGCAGATATCTACTTCTTACCCTTGCTTACTTCCACATCAATGCGTAATATCTCCAACTAACTATTCCTTCCATGAACATGTGGCAATTAGCCCGTCCCTTGTGAGACGGCAGTGTCAGTTGATGCCTCATTCGACGCAACATGTCGTTTTTCTTATTTTTGCACTCATCACAGCCCCCAACTAGAATACCCCCAGACTGGCATTTTTTTCTCTTTTCGGTTGCACGTGTACGCGTTTGCGCCCCTGTCCCATCGAGAGTTCACTATCCAGATTCTGGCCCCATTCTTGCAGGTTTTCACACACAGTGAAGGCAAACTGGCCTAAGGTTCGGATGTACTATCCCAGGAAAGACAAATTTGATCTTCTTCAAGGGTACGCCGAAAAAGAACACTGCATGACTCACCAACGAATGCCGATACGCCCACCAAAAGTCTGTTTGCAAGTAGAGGTCTAACAATGCAATCCCCAAAGCCAAAGTACTACTAGTGGATAAGTTTTTATTGAACCACAGAGATTCACTGTTGGAACCGCCCGACCAAGGCTAGCATGCCCACTACATTACTATCCGATCGCCAAAAAGCACGCAGGTCTAAATCTTTGTTTTAAATACTACCACCGCTGTCTATCTCTGAACATTCACAAGAAGTTGAAAATAAGACGAGTTTATAGGGACGGCTTTCCGCTGTTTCAAAGTGCACCCGATTAGTTCAGTTGCCTATAGTTGATGCTGGACCCTAATGGCTGCAGACGCTGATGGCGCAACTGGAGTCCTTTATTTTGGGCGCAGCGTGTGACACTCTCCAAAGCACGTTTTGATTTCTAGTTTATGTTTCATTTGCCCTAGAAGTCAGTTTCCCTCTGGAACAAAAATCGAAGAGGACATTCTTCATTCGTTTAATAGCTATGGTAATTGTTTATTTCCCAGGATAGTCAAGGTACTTGCGATATGCACGATCATGGTTTACAAATAAGCAATCGACTAAAACGCTTACGTGCGAAGGGCACAAAATTTGACACAGCAGACACTAACATAGAAGGGAACCATATGAGCCACATCGTGTCGTTAAGGCGTTGGCAGGCGAGTGCACAAAAGCTACTTCAGTGTTGAGGCAGCAAGATTATGAGGCCGAACCCAGGAGGATTTAGAGGACATGGATAGAAAAAATAAAGTCCAAATGCGTCGTCGCCGGGCTGCCAACGTTCCTCAAAAAAGGGACCGTGTCAGATGGAAGGAAAAATCGATTAGGAGCGAAAGTTGATAAAAAGAGAACGCGGAGGTGGAAGTGCGAAAGATAGGATTTTCGGAGGTTTACATGGTTTGGATTTTTTAAAGATCCATCACCGGTTGCTTTTAAGCAGGTTTGTATCAGTGCTGTAGCGGGATGTCGCTCTACAGTCTTCAGTCACCTGGAGTAGCGAACTGGCACGTAGGTAATCAGGATTTAGAGTTTATGGGTACCTACCGGAAGGCAAAGAGATCGTGAGGAGTTTTGTGGCAATCCTGTGCATGGAGACGACAATGAAAGAAAATTCTGCCCCAATGTAAAGCAGGAAAAGTGAGTACTTTTCATGCGTGAAAGAAATACCTGAAGAAGTGAATGCTAGTACATTGGGATGCACTTGAAAAAAGTAACTAACAACTTTTCAACTGCAGCATTGTTGGTGGGCGGGTCTGACCGTTTGCTCGACCCCTAACCTACAAAGCATCTTTGGGAAGGGAACGCAGGTGTGGTCTGTTATCCTGGCTGCACCCACACATCGATGCAGCTGAAATGTCTGCCCGATGTAATCCATCCAAAGCCATGGCGTTCTCCCATACCATGAGGATAAATGATAAAATACAAGGTAGAAATTCAGATTCAGCTAAAGAGAAGGAAGTTTGTGCGCTATTGTCAAGAATGACGGGAGTTTGTTCCGTTGCGAACTGGATTAGTTCAGCTCCAATGCTGACAGGTGGAGTAAGAAGGAAGACAAATATTAGGACGGCACGATGGCGCCGTCCTAAATGGCATTCCTGTTGTCTACACTCGCGTCGGGTCCGGATTGGCATTTCGTCAGTCAGCATGCCAAATAAAACTCACCCCTCCGTTGGCTGATAAAGCCCGACTAGTTGGGACATTGGTGCTGCTTTTGCAAGAGGTTTCCATTGCAGGCCAAAATAACGTAAGATGTGCATCGAAAAATAGACGCGCCATGTACTGGTTTTAATGGTGAATGATAAAATTTTAATAACACAGCATTGTTGGTAGATGTAATGCGCCAGCTGTTGGATTACCGTGACAAGTTTTATCGTCAGATGCTTTTCATCTCCTTGCTTTAACCCTAAGAGCACTACAGAAGAGGTAGCGATCTTCCTGCAATCATAAATGTGACCCGGAAAGCGTTTAGCCCAAGTCGTAAGCCACGGACTGAATAACTCTCAGGCTGCCTAATATAGTACGGAGGAAGTCACAAAAGCATGTATATGCTAGTGAGCAAAGTTTGACAGAACCAGAACGTACAAATAGGCAGGCTAGTTGGACGATGGAGCCGCGTGTTTTGGTTCTGAATGGAAAACAAGTTAGGTGTAGCGGGCGCGAGAAAGAGACAAATGTAATCCATCTAATAAAAGATGACTCTAAAGGGAAAGTTTCTTTAGTGTTGGACGAAAGGCTAGAAAAATCATCGATTAAATCTCTTCACAAATTTCTGCATAAACGTCCACAAAATCACGTACATGTATATATGTGCCAAGGAGTAGTTCCGTGCCCGATAGGCTGTTTATATTTCGGCAGGAGATCTTCAGCGGGGAATGAGACCACTAACACAGCGGGACAGCAGTGAATTTCATGTGTGCCACTGAAAGAGACGGATTTGGCGAACATCAAAAGTGCGATCATTGTCAGACAGCCGTCAACAGTGTGGCCGGTAAGAGTTATTCGAAAGGACAAAGCGTTGGCCCCAATTAGCTGACATTCCAGTTGAAGAAATCAAGGTGAAGCTTCTGGTTTTGATTGCATTTGACATCCCGGAAGCCCATTATGTTTTGAAACAGACTGGGCGGCAGAAGGAACCCCCACGCCAAGAGCATTGTTTTGGAATTGGTTGCATCTGACCCTTCCAGCTGCGCGGCCTATAAGGCTGGGTCAGCCTATTGCACACCCACTGGCAATGTGCAAAGTAGATTTTGTAGATGTTCAGTGATCACATAAGGGTCACTACATAGAGGACGTGAGGACTGTTGCTAAGGCAGGGTCATATAGTCAGCTTACTGGACTGAAATGTTTTAGATGCCCCATTATGAACAGACGAAGCCATTAAAAGGCCCGGAGAGCACGCTTCCTTATTTACGAAGCCATACCAATTGCGCCGCAAGATGGCGAAAGATGAGAACTCGCCCATAAGGCATACCCCACTCGTGCAAGACTATCGAAAGGGGATATTCTACATTAACACCCGTGTATTGGTTAAGGCGCGATCGTCAGCCTTGGTGGTATCTGTTGTATCACTCGGTCTTCAACCTTAGGAGGCCGGAGAAGCAGTATGTAGTCCTGGACTGTGTTGGCAAGCGCTGTGGATGGTACCCAACCTCCCTGCTTTACCACAGTGCAGACAGAACGGCTAATTTAGCAGGAATAACACTGCGGTTTAGAAAGGAATGGGCCGCTGTTCTAGCCAACATGGAAGTAACGTCCATGCAAGTGAGGGTCCTTGAGGGCGATGGGGGAGGACTTTGATCTCCGTGATTGCCACCGGGAGACCACATAAGCATCCAAGAACTGTGCATTTGTTTGTAGATAGGTCTTTTTGTTTGTGTCGACTTTGCCTCGCGAAAAGCTTCCAAATTCTTCGGCACTCATGATGGCGCCCGGTCAGAAGCGGTAAAACTATTTTCTGCGTCGACGAGTGCCTAGTATATTCCCACCAGTGTCGAGGCGGTCAAGCTTGCTAGTGACCACCGCATTACTGTCCTAGTGAAGATCCCGACTTGGGAAGTGCACCTCCAATTTAGTAAAACTGTACGCAACATTTGTAGACCGGGGTGCTACTGTTAATGCAGTGTCACTCCAGTAGGCTGAGGAGGCATCGGAAAGTGCACTAGGGTCCCACGGTAAGCGGTCGGTGATCAGTAGGGCCTTCACTTCCACCCGGCGAATAAACCAAAAACCGAGCGGGGTATGCTCTCCAGAATGTCCCTTCTCTTTGATTCACCAGAGCTGGTTGATCCACTGTGACTCCCCACGAAGCAACCACTTCAAAACTTGTCCAGACATCTCTCAGATTGTACTCGCATTTATGCCGGTTGGATGTCGATTTCTGGGGAGCCGGGTCAAGGTTATTAAGATTCTATGCTTAATCAACTTTCCAAGTAGCCTTTTAAAAGACAGCAGTGTCAAATCGGTCGAGTTACACATTTTTTAGTGCATCAGAGAAACGGATTCGTTGCCACGACATACTCATGTCGAAGGCATGTATAATGACCTGATCTACCTTCCAGACTATGCGGAAACAGAACGATGGGGTAAATCCGCATGATTTGCCGACGACAACTAACACTCTCCGCTACGAGTTGGAAACTAGGGGCCGCCTAATGTGATCCCCAATGACAAAGTGCTATGTGCAGAAAAATCTTCCAGATTACGCAGCTTGACGGTTGGAACTGCTTGAACTCGGCTAACGCAGCCATCACATTATCGGTAAATATCTACGAAAACACTCAATATCAATACTGCCGTTCAAATATCCACACGACTCAGGTTATCCTCGCCAATGCTCTCTTGAACTTATTCCTCTTCTTGTGACTGCCAACAATTCCAACCCCAAAGATAAAGAAGCGCAACGATTTATCCTCATTTTTCACCGAGTTATCAGCACTGGGTATTTTATCCAACGTATTCCATACAGCTGCTCATATCCCACCTCACACTATGGCAACACTTTCCAGTTCCACGTTTTTAAACAATAGTTCACAATCATGCCGCATTCCCGTTCTGCTTTTACCCGCTCTTCCAGACGATTGTTGCTTATTTTCGTGATCTCGGGAACCGCCGTACAATGCATGACCACTGGCTTCCTCGCTCATTTTGCGATCGCTCGACCACTGTCCCTCTTCATTATTTCATCCTGTCGTTTTGACCAGATTTGACTATTTCCATCTTTCAGTCAAAATTCCATTGGCCATATGTCGCAGGTTACACTTCATGGACATCATATAAACTTATAAAATTCTGAATACCTCGGCCATATCTTGACATCGGTTGCTGTTTCCCAAACAAATTCTGCCCCTGTGATGGGCACTGTTGATGCATCGAAATGCTGAGTCCCGCGTCGATGAGGTTTGTAGGTGGACGAGGCGAGCCAAGAAAGATGCACATAGCGACGGCGGAACAAACTTCCTCGGGTATCTCAGAGTTGAAGCGGGGCATGGCTCGCCTCAACCAGAAGTGTTAGAGACTGCCCCTTGACAACAGAAATCCAGTGACACTTCAATCCCCTCTCTGGGCTCGCATGATCTAATCAGTTCGAAAGCTTTCAGTAGTTCTGGTAACAGAACAAGAGATAAACGGCTAAATCCTAAACTTCTGTCTTGTAGAGGCCCGACGGATCCTGAAAAGCAGGCCACCATACTCACATCCTCCGGTACAACTAACCCGCCGGAAACGATGCCGAACAGTCCGCTTTTACTTACAAGCACCAGTGGGTTGACTGTGGGCAGTAGCATTAACGGTGACTATTCACGCTTTTGGAGCAGGTGAACCACTTAGGGAACACCCTTTGGAGGAAACGGTGGAAATAATACCTAGGGGGTCTTCAATCTTAACAGAAATGGCTGAGTAAGAAAGGGAATTTTAAAACAGTTGAAATTATCCCGGTGGTCACAGAAACAGCAAACCGGGATCAGTGACCCCCAGGGGTAGGAAAAAATTGCCCAGCCGATGCCAACGACTTGGTTTAGACAGTCTTTCACCGTGCGGCTAATAGTGTCCCACGTAAAGTAGGTGAGTTGTGATTATTGGAAGCTGAGCACTAGTCTCTTGAGTCCCAAGTTAGGTAGCATTCAAGCGCAAGTCCTCCTATACCCAAAGAGGTGGAAGGTAGTGGGCATATAGCTGCAAGCCAAGTGAATTCCGGTGTCTTGGGAGCGTACGTAAGAGACGGAAACCACGCCCATTGCTACCCGAGGCCACCTGCTACTAGGATGAGTTTTCAGCCCATGTGTAACATCAGGATTGACTGGATATTCCTTGGATCTTTCTTTTTGTTTTTCTTCATCTGCTATTGGTCTATTCTTGCTGAACTTCCTCCAATGACACTATGGCCATCATTCATTTTCTGTGCGACACATTTATCATTCTTAGTTTTGTCCTCCCGCCCCCTGGTTGAGAGTATTTTTTGGACCTTCGGTGCAGTCATTGGTAACCTTTTACTAAGGCAGTTTGCTTTGTTACTGTCCACTTTTGCTTTATTGTCCCCGTTGGTCAGCTATAGAAGTTTTGTTTGACTTCATTACTTCTTAGATGTCAAGCTCAAAAATCGCGTTTTGGCTTTGTCAAGCTTGCAGAGGCTTTTTTATTTCCTTGGGCCACAGAACAGCTGTTTTCCATTGATTTCTTTATATAAAGCGTCCATTTACACTGTTATATGTTCTATTTTGACTACTTTCGGCTCCACAGTGATTGAAGCTTGCTCCAAATATATGGTGGCTTTGTGTGTAATTTTGTTTCATATCTAAGTTAATACCATAAGCTTTTCGGTGCAATCCTATCCCCTCCGGATTTCGCATCGTGTCGGGTTTCTCGTTGCTTTGAGGTTTTGAGGCGCTATCCAGAACATGCAAAGCTTATTATTAGGCGAATCAAGCCGTGAATCGCTGTTCACCTGCATCCGGGCTCTGATTCAAGCGTTTGGCCGTAACACCGAGGGACAAGCTTATGGAAGAAAAAGAGTGGGGGCATCAAATGCATAGATAAAGGTAAAGCTATTGCGCTACCTCACAATTTCTTGCTAACTATTACCTAATAATCATCAAGTTCTGTTTCCCACCATACTTGCCATTTTAGAAGGAGAAGCCGCTGCCTTGCCACTCGTGATGCGATGAAAGCTACCCTAAATTCTTCAGTCCATATTCGCTTTTTCCAACTTTCGATTTCCTTAAAGAGTATGGTTGGCGGACTTAGCCCGACCAAAGTATGTAGAACAAGCCTCATTGCAGGGTAAAATTCACAGAGGTTTTTTCTCAAGTCCATTCGAGTGGATGGGTGCAACATATGAACGCCCCAAACAGTAATAACAACACCCTCCATCTGTTATTTACTCATGTTATCCCTGATGTTGCGAGCCGCGTAACTTACGAATTCACAGGCCATTTCCTTTCCACCCCCTCAACCCTTATCTACTTAACTTACTGGACCCAATATTCTGAGTTGACTAGGAAGCTTCTAACCCCACTGATCCGTGGTAGGTGCTCCGGTGAATTCCACCTTTCAGTGGATCCTCACTTATAAAGGGGTCGTTTTTATTCGAGGCCAACTTTCACAGCCTCTTCCCTTAAGGGTCGCTCTTCCTTGGCCGATTTTGTTCTCACAGCTAGTCGGCTAACTACACACTGGCGTACGCATGATGGAGTCACCAACGGGCCATGTATTTGATCTGCTGGCCTCTAAATTATGACACAGAAGAGCACTACTGACAGTGACGGGTTCGTTTGCGGACGAATTCCAAGTAATGGTGTGCAGCTTGATGTAGAGGGGTCGTAAAGTGAGATAATAGAACCGACTTGCTCGTAGGAGACACTGCGGAGTGCTAGTAATAGATGACAATGCTGATGAATGGCTGTTCTAGAGGATAATTTATGAAAAATAGACAAATGGACTTGCGCATCCGTATGAACGATGTGCGTTGGAGACTGTGACTACGCCATTACTGGTGAGAAGAGGGCATGGCGCATGGCGAAGTAATGCGTCCGTGTAGGGCAGGATAATTGCAAGTAAATTTATGGATTTTGTGAAACTTACGGTGGGATGGAGCAGCTCTTTTTGGAGAAGTTCCCTCATCAGAGGAAACAATTCTAGGATTTTTTTTATTGTGAATGATATAATATTAATAACACAGCTGTGTTATTAATATTATATCATTCACAATAAAAAAACCAATACATGGCGCATCGATTTTTCGATACACTCCTTACGTCGTTTGGTCCGGATATTTACAATTCTAGGATTCTTTCTGTGATAATGGACTTATTTGATTGGAAACCACCTAAGCCGGACTGTTTTCGAGGAGAGCCCATGACAAGTGTCCAATCACTGGACAAGAACTGGTTGTCCTCGGGTTGCTTATGCATGCTTCCTCGTACATCGCTACTCAGTCAAAATGTCCTTGATCAATAACCAAACGCTGTGAATTATCACAGGTATCGGTCGTAATGCTGTTTCTTTCGGGAACGGATGCATAATTTCTTATCATGCGGTGAAATCTGTAACTTAAGATGTTCGGAATGGATGCTTGTGACTCATCCAATGAAATCCAATCCCGGCTTATCACGCAGACATCGTCAGTGTCATCATCCCACAGTAAGACGACAGTAAACATAGGTAGTCCAGGATTAAAGTGAAATGGAAAGTGAACCAAAACTGATCCAGAAAATTTTGGCCAACAAATATATCAAATTCTGATTGATAATTATGCATCTAGGTTAATACCGAAACTTGCAAGCACTAGTGTGACTGAGTCTCAATTTTCTGTGCACACAGTTGGCAAGATGCAATAATCACCGTCCTCAGTGACGGTCAAACATTTGCATTGGACATCTAATGGATAATTTATAACTGAATTTTTCGGTACTTGAAACAGTAGGTGAGTTAAAACAACTATCCAAACTTAGGAATTGAGAAAAGGATACCACGAAGCAGGTTCTTGTGTTTTTCTGCGTTTTTGATGTAGGTCAGTAGTCCCCGAATCAAGACAACGTTATTTGGTGTTTTGGTTGTAATGGTTGCATTTAAGAATGAAATGGTCGTTTTTTCACCGAAATTTCTCAAGTTCTTTATTGTTTTCCATGTCCGAGCTGTGAAAATCGAGCTTCCGCATACCTTCGAAATATCTGTGATTATACACCCGTTGGAGCTTTGATCATTCAATGCACCTTAAAATGTAACGGTTCAAAGTTGAAGGTATTGAAATTATCCAACCGACGGTGATGAGCAACGTAGTCGGCTAAGTGAATCCATGAATGGAAATTCCTTGGCTTTCCATTCACTCCAAATAAGGCTCTGGGAGTTCCTACGAATAAAGCCATTTGCTCACGAACTATTATTACGCAGTGTATACTATAGTAACGTTTATAATTTCAGTACTTAAAAAAACTCAGTTTGAATTAGTAGTTCTCTTCCCCGTAGTCCCCTAGTTTATTTTTATCATGGTAATTCACCGGACAATTCTGCAGTGCACCCCAGACACACGAACACAACCTTACCTCAAAGCTCTCACCGTGTCTACGACAATACGAATACTTTCATTAGTCCTCTAACGAAACATTGCAGTAAAACCGGTAGTGACAAAGGTGACTAATTTCAATGGTCTGCATTGCCATCAATCATTCGGAGGAAATCAAATATATTTAAACATTATTTTCTCCAAGATCCGCTCTGACGCTTGGCATCTATTTTGTGACATTTGTTCGATTGCGTTCCTTTTATCGCACACGAGGTCTATATGTTCCCGCTCTTGATGTACTTTTCGAGAGTTCTCGCATTCAAGTCGCTTCGGCCACTAAGCACCTCTCTGCTATGGTTTGCAATCTCGTCTATTGTCATGTCGGTGCTACGTTGGCGTCACGATATATGCCATAAAATTCTCTCGTCCAAATGTTGGCTCAGGTCTTCTCTTTTCTGTTGACTGGCTTTCTTTACCAATTGTGATATCGGAGTGAGATATAAGGCAGTTTGGGGGCGTACTTCGAACATCTTCTAAAGGTATTTTGGTAAATGGCGCCTGTACCAAAACCTCGCCAAAAGCTCACTGGTCAAAGCACAGATCAGTGGACGGATGCAATTTTAGTTGGCAGTTTGAGCCAATCAACTTTAAATAAACTGCAAGGTAATCAAGAAGGAACTGCTGACCTAGCATTTTGGAGCATTGTCTACACAAACTGTGCCGGCCGGGGTACCTTTCTTGGAAGGTCACAGAATTCCGCATTTTAACATGCTTAGATGTCGTGGATGACAGATTGATAGATATATACAAATCGAAAAACCTACATATGTGGTTATTAGTAAACTGAAATCGAAAAAATAATGATTCTCCTAACACAAACCGATGATTCAATTTCCCAGTAGCCCTATAAAATAATCACCGTCAGGCATTTGGGCCTATGTGAACGAAGAAATTTTAGGATCTTCTGTCTTTGTGCTAATTATGCAATTCTTTGGTCACAATTAGATTTACTATATTATTTCATTGTTATTATATCAGTCGTCGGCAAAGAAATAAGCATAATTACAATTCCTAATATTAGGTCTAAATTTTGGATTTATTCAAGTTTAAGTATTTTTCATAGGACAGCTGCTATATTTCAAGACTTTGCCATGTCAAAATTTCATTTCAAAATTTTCACAACCCACCTCCATTCATAACGGGTTAGTTGAAGTGGCATTCCGCATTTTTCAACTTCTTATTGCCTTGACAACTACTGGTCTTTTAGACAAATTTATCAGCGAACGCAGCCCGATGTTGCTTGGCGGATCTTGAGGCACAACCAGTTATTGCGGGTGGACCTTAGCAGGCTGACCGTCCGGACTGGATAGTATAGAGTGTTTCCTGTGGACGGCCTTATTTATCTCGTTGTGTATGTGCTGACGCTGGTCCATAAGCATGCCGGGCTTTGGTTCATGCTAGATTTTTCTGGGTTTGTCCTTTCCAGGTCTTTCAGGCAAACCCATTGAGTGCAGTCATCGCAGTGCAGGTTACAATGCCGCTTCAGAATTCCATGTGGTTCTGGCGCCACATAAGAGCGCCAAGGAACCAGGAGGGCGAAACAAGCCCAAAATCTACTCCACTGGATGGTCGGGTGGTTCCTCCTATTCTTCTTCCTCTCCGAGGATTGCTAGGACGTTTTTAAATCTAAACGACTCCCTTCGAAAGAAACTGAGTCTGCATCTCGAATTTTCTCTTCCCCACCCCTCTTTGGAACCATTCTGTCCATCTTCGACACTCCAGACCTCTTATCTCCTCTGTTACCATGAGGTTCCGATTGCTTTACTGTGGTTTTCTGCACTTCTTTCCGAATCATATGCGCAGGCAGCCCCTCTCGTTTCTCTTACCACCAGTTTCAGGCTGACGTCTGCCATTATTACATTTGACCTGTATACATGCATTCCCACGTCAGCGGCACCTCAAATGGTTCCTTCTGCTTGGTAGTGTAGCATTGGTTCTACGAAACTTTACTCCTCCCACTATGAGTATAGGAGTGCCCATGTACGATTTTGTCTCTTCTACCCGTCAACCACATCTAACGCCTTAGCTGAAACTGGTTTGGCACCCCTAATGGACCATCACACTCAAATATTCACTTCCCCCATCTTTAATTATTTTCATTATTGAAGAACATTGTTGGAACTGGATACTTTTTGCTGCCGTGAATTCTGGTGAAAACTGGGGCAACCGAGGCTCTACGTTTAAAATGACATTTTCTGATTTCACTGTTAATATAATCAGCTGGATTATTTGTTCTGATTTGGTTGATGAATCAGATGAAAGCTCCATGTGATCGTTTGCACGAATAAGCGTATCTTAATTTTTTTCGCCCCTTGGGTTTATGCCGGTTATCAATCTTTCAAGGCTTTCCGGGAATCAGCTACATCCTCAGCCTCTTGGAACTTCATGCAGCTGACCCACTCCGTAGTTGTAACGTTCACCATTCCGATTAGTCCGTCAGAATTGGTAACTGCCGGCTCGGCAACCCAGGAGCTCACAAACTTAAGCTGGGTCGCTCTTCCGACACCAGTGCCACGCCGCTTTTCTTGCGTGGTATTTCCCCAAGCCGCTAAATTTGCCGGATTTGAGGAGTGGGTGAACATTTTTGTGTAAACTGCCTTCAAATGACCTCCACCAGAAGGCGCTTGGCTTAAATCAAGAAGCAAAATACTCGAAAAGACCCAGCCCCCGGGGGAAACAGCTGTTGGTATTATGTTTCTATACCGATCATTCGAGCAACGTAAAGCCAAACTGATGTGAAATCCTACATCAACACAAGATAAACCCTACATTTCCGGGACACTGAATTAGCAATCATCAAGGTGTACAAATAATTCAAACCATGAATGTGCAGCCGATGCAATAACAACACAACTAAGACCAAAGGTAAGAGTTTTCGGACGCAAACAGGCAGTTGCATTAAGACCCATGCCATGAACAAAATGGCAACGTTCAGAGAGGATGACAGGGAGATTAAGTGACAAACAGTATGTGGGTGGGAGCGATAGATCACTCATTGTGAGTTGTTTCTCGTCCTCGTGTGTGATTATCGAATAGACGGAGATGATGTTCAAAATAACTCTTTGCATTTGGACTCCCATTCCAGATCACTTGCAGCTGAGTTTGTTCTGATAGAATGAATAAGTCGAGCGGATTAGGGGTGGTCAGAACAGCACAGCAGAAGAAAACAGGGGTGGCAGAAATACCGCGCGAGCCAGGAACATCGAAGACACCCGAAGTATATAAGAGCCCGTGAAGTTGTTATCATAAATCAGGGGAGGTACCAGGGTCAGTACGAGTTATACTTATCCCAGAACGCTAAACGGTATACGGAAGCCTAATTTAACTATGTCCAAACCAATACAAAACTAAGGGTCTCAGTGGGCAATGTACTCATCAGGACAGGGAATCGGGCTGTAGCATCAGAACAAAAGACAGAGGTCCGTTTCAACTACCCTAAGTCGCTGTGTGTACAAGACTTTGGCATCATCTTCGGTGGCATTGATTCCCACAGCGCAAAAATGTAGGTTCTAACAGTTACAACACCGGAATTACGCTCAGTAATAAGTGAGCTAAATGGCCATAAATCTGAAGGCCCAGACCGTACACCCGACCATTCTGAAACCACCAACGGATGTAGTAGCCCTCTAGCTAACAAACTGTTAACCTGTCCTAGGCTTTGAGAGATGGCCCTGAAGCCTACGTGATGGCAGACGTGGTCACAACCCACAATGCAGAATGGAGAAATGACAGTAACAACAACTGTTCAGCTAGCCAACTCCCAGTGAAGCTCAAGGTAATGGGACGAAGCATTCGTGATGCAATCGGTAAGCACTTAACCATGAATCCGTTATTTAACCGGAATTAGCACGATTTTGTCACTGGCAAATCGTGTCTGACAAATCTGTCGTCATTCTTGAACGAAATGATCGCCGGAATGGGGAGGCGAGACTCAGCCGAAGTTTTCAGGAAGCTTCGATTCGGTCAACCACAAGTCGCTGCTATTCAAACTAGGATCTCTGTGTGTAGCATCCTTTGTCACGGAATGGATTGCGGACTTTCTTCACGGCCACAGATTCTGCGTAAGAGAAGGAGTGCGTTCCTCTTTGTCAAACGACTGTGGTGGGGTTCCTTAGGGTTCGGTGCTGGGACTGCTGCTCTTCTTTGTGTTCATCACTGGTTTAGAGGCGGAAGTCAAGTCCGCTTAGGTTTTCTAATGACGTAAAGATCGTAGGTAATCCTAGGGGTAATCTGGGTTAGACACCAAATCCGCCCGGTTATCCATTGAACATAGAGAGTTGCAAGCACCTGGTCACGCGATGTGGGGCAGTCACAGGGCGAATCATTCCTACAGCCCCAATGGACATTCACAGATTAACAGAAAAATAGGGCTCGTGGTGATCATCTAATAGTCTTGCAAACTGCCAACCCAACGTGCAACAGCCGTCAGTAGGGCTAATCTGAAGCTAAACCAACTCCGACGAACCCCCTGGATACCGGAGTAATCATACTTTTGTACAGAGTAATTACATGTCCCCATTTGCAATATGCATTACAATCCTGGAAGTCTATTTTCGCTCTGGATAAACTCATTTTGCAGAACGCTCATCGGTTTTACAACTGCGATCCCAGGACCAAGGGGAATAACTTACCAGACGAGACTACAGACTGTCATAAACGGCTCATGGTCGATCTCATTATTAAGTTCAAACTACTGCGGAATCTATTGTTTATCCTAGATGAAAACCTATCCCTGAGAAGAAGTAACACGAAGCTAAAGAAGGCCTAGATTCCTGAAAGATACTAGGTCAGCATTTTTCTCATACACAGTAGCTAACGCATGAAATACACCCCCAGAGGAAGTAATGTCTATAACCATTGTTGCGCAGTTCGAGGTCTACTTAAGTGAGACATGGTCCGCTTTGTTTCTCAACCTTACCTAGGATCGTTTTTCCTTCTCCAACATACTCGCTGAGATACAAACTGTGGCTGCTTTTCGAAACACTGAAATCATGTTATTTTAAACGCAGAGCCTCGGTTACCCCAGTTTTCACATGAACATTCTTAACTGGGTGAACCAGAATGCCCAGCAGTAAAAAGGTATCCATTTTCAATACTGTTCTTCATTTGTTTTCTTTCGTCATGTCAAATGCTTCAAGAATTCAAGATCTTAACACGTAAAACACTCAAGGCAGCTCCATTAGCGGTTGACTAACACACTCGAGTGGCTCTCGTCAATCACGTCCCATAACACATCATGGATCCATTGAAACCTTGACCGGAGATAGCTCATGCATCAAGCAATTAGACTAAACTATGTTTAACCATTAGTTGATTGTTCGTAACGCTTGTTTAAGTGAATTTGCTGCTAACCCATCGTGATTCGACACCACTTCCGTTCCTGGCTCTCGGGGACGTGGCACACCGCTGGTTTATTGATCTCACTAGCTAGTTCAGCATCATCTTACTTTTCAATCGGTTCCGTTTATCAATAAACGATCGGCCACCGCATTGCTTTTGACTTCTCTCATTCGCCCAAGGACTCAAGCATGGCAGTAGGAAACGGTAGGAAACGATCCACTAAAAAGCTCTTCTCTCCATTTCCTGTAACTACATATACTGTTCTTATTCCTACTTGATTATTAGTTTCAAATGGTAAGACATCTGTTTCCGTTGTAGCCTGTTTCTTGTATAACGCCATATTGATTTAGACCTTTAATGATTTTTGCTCTAACGGCCTAGATATTTGTCTATTTTCTACTGCTTATCGATTCCTTGTTCAGCCAAAAGTGAAATATCGTATAGGAATACAAAAGTAGGACAACAATAGGATTTCCCAGCGGATATAATTTCGTCAAAGGGAATATCCCGTTTGCGGGAAAGGTATCTGGGGCATTGCGTAAAGCGTCATCGCGTCGCATTAGAAATGACACGATAAACAGTGACTTTGTTGAACATACGCACTTGGTTAATTATATACTGACAAAAAAATACAATGCAAGGTTTCTTCACTTGCGTATTTTATTCGTACGCTTAATTCGCATAAGATCAAACTGTTCATCCAAAGTCACTTAGTGACAGATCGTACAGCACAGGTACGTTAGCATTTATGCTGCCTGAATAACAGTATTTTTTTAGAGAAGATTAAGTTTCTATCAGCTACCTAAGAAATAATCATAAAGGCGTCACTTGTACCACCCATTAGTTTTGACGAGAAGTTGTGTCGTTATTCTGCCGATGCATTATACCATGGAGCCAAATGTACGAACACGGGCGGATTGACACACGAAACTGAGTTAGTGAACAGGAGGTATTACGAATGAATCCTTAGATGTAAACTAGGCATAGTACGTCATATCCAATGTTCGGTGTTTTCATTATCGACCACCTGTAATCACTGGTAGGAACAACCGAACTTTTCGATGTTCGTGGAGAAATCGTAACACTTAAAATCAACCGAATAAATCCCCACGATTATGACGCCACATGATTGGGTTTCACAGTTCACATGCGACATGCGACATGCATGTTTGGGGTATACGTTGTTCGAAAACGAGCATCGCACCTAACCCATGTTAGGTCTGCTAAAAATAGTCCGGTGTCAACAAAAGGCAGTCATCGGCTGCTGAATGATCACCGGCGGTAATAAAATGACGTTCAAATCTGTAGTAGTAAGGATTGCCCGGAAATACTGGGATATGACTGACGGGAATGTGCCACCCACGGGAATGGGCCCTCGATCACCCGTATTTTCATTATGACATCAGAATTGCGCTACTGGTAAGGAATGAGTAGGTACAACATGAATCAACTGAAAATCATACTTTTTCGCCTTGTCAGAGGAGCAACTAAGATAAACCGATCCGCCAAATCCATTTCACAAGAGAGCGTCGTTTGAAAGCCAGGAATGCAGTGGATTTCTACAAAGACTTAAGTGTTGCTTGAAAATTCAAGTGACAGGTGACGTCATGAGGTCATCGAAAACCCACCTCAAATTAACGCCAATGTCCCCCTTTTGTACTTTTCAACATCACCTCAAGTAAAAAGTTGTAAGGAAAGAATGGAATTGATAAACATCGTTTCCTATGGTGGAAGAACGACATAAGCACGAATTCGGCTTTGGCTGGTCATATGCCAGCTAGAACAATGGAAGGAATTTCGCTGGCAAACTCTTCAGCGAGAGATAATTCCACAAAATCGCAAGATCGACTGAATTGAACACCCCTTGCAGGTGAAATGATAGAGATCCTTGGCCTACGGAAGCTGGGTCCGTTTTAACATATTTTATACAGATAAGATGTGATCGATACAACATCGGCCAAGTTGGAAACTGGCCTGATTCTCACGCCCAAGTCTTTTGCAAGTACCAGATAATCGTTGGACAAATCTGCTCGCGAGTGGTTTTGATCCAATGCTTACCAAACTAATTTCTCTCTGATTTTTATACTATATTCTCTAACCTTTCTTGCAAATCGGTACAATCACCGATAAATACCACTCTGTAGAATTCGGACAAATCACTTAGTTTTCCATTTCGTAAGCATCCATTACGGAGCATTATTCTTGAACTCATTGTCTGTCTCTTCCCCCTCCCGGTCATCTGGTGAGTGCATTACTGGTACTACAGTAAAATAACATCAGTACTCCACTCGAAATCAGTAAATGTACTAACCAAAGCAGATATGTTGTTTGTTTCTGTCTTTGGAGTTAAACTTTTAGCTACTCTGTTTTATTTTTAATCCAAAAATGAAACCCAGTTATGTAGTTTAGTGTAATAGCATCGGTCTTTCTGAGATTGACTTTTTCGGACTACATTTTCTCTACCATCTACTTTGAGGCTCGATAATGATATTGCGACATTTGCTTGGTTTTGATTGTTTTTATGAGACAAGGCATCTGTACTTTTCTTCCCGTGTCTCATTTTTGGGAGTCTTTGCTTCCGAACCGAGCATACACCTCGGGATTTTATGTCAAGATTTTCTTCCGTGTGTACTGTCCCATCAATGTTTTTCGGAGCCACAGTATATGTAATACATATCTTGCATGTGGTTTTTGGCTTGAGTTTTCTTTATTCTATCGGCTGGGGCGAAGTTTTCACCCGTAACTTCGGAATTTAATAGGTAACACGTCGGGGTATCGCATTACAAATTTATTCTACAATACCACGAGTAAATCTCTCTGAAAAGCATGAGGAATTTTAGTTTACAATTTAGTTCCATGGTGCATCAATCTAACTGTCACTATCTTCAGGACGTTACCCAATGGCATGTCCCATTATACTTTCCTTAACAACCGTTGTATCCTTTTATCTATCTTTCCGGAATCTAGTCTGTCAAGTATCTTAGGGTCTCCCCATATTCCAACCTTCATGGGTCTTAACATGTTACTGATTTGTGCCAAAATACGATCTTTGTCTTTTCAAATCCGACATCTCGTGAAGTTTGGTGTTCTTTTGCGTTCTTACTAAGCTAACCATCATTCTCCTACGATCTTTTCTGGACCACCAAAAAGACTTGGAGCTGTTACGTCATGGTATTTTTCTAATTTGAGTTTCTTCTATCCGATTCGCTGTTGTGGCCGACACCATATGTGTCCCACACAAAGAGTCCGTCAGAAATTTGCGTCAAAGCTCCTCGAAGATTCTTCCCATCTTCCTTATGGTGGTCTCACCAAACGTCCCTCCGATCGGCCTCGCGCTCTTTGGAATTGCCTTCTAAGAAAGCTTTTCTTCATCCTACCTGAATCTAAAAGTGGGGAACGAACATTTGGTCACTTCTAACCTACGCTCCAATTTTCTTTGACTTGCATTGTTTTATCTTCTGCAGTTTTTTACTACGGTTCTTTTTGCGCCATGAAAACTAGAATCGGTTCGTTTTTTTAATTTTATTATAGCCCACATGCAACTTTACAATTTCAGAGCGAAACAATAAGGTAAAATGCAATAGAATACGAAGTAGACAAAAACATTCCGTACTTGCAACATGGCAGTAAGGAAAAACCTGGTTTCTCATATACTATTACCAAACTAAGTTAAGAAATTGTCCGAATAGACGGAAAAATCAACAAGTTGCTCCGAGTAATTGACTGGCTGATTTCCGAATTCCTGCACGGTAACTTTTACTAAGCTATGCTTTATTCACCACACCTCGGAATGTCATTGTCAAAAGTCAGTCCCTCCGAAAACGTAATCACTGACCGTTTTGTAACAAGCAACAGAGAACTGACAATCAGCGTTAGACAAATAACGGTATATGAAGTCTGATACAGCGGTCAGATTGCTCAGTTAAAACGCATTAAACAAAAGTCTTTGACGAAATAATCAGTGAACTTTATCAATACACTGAAACTAAATCACATCTAACATACGCATGAAAAGTAGTCCGAAGTGTGTAAAAATAGTTGAAACTGTCTCTCGGAATGTCTACTCGGATCTCGTTCTCAGTTTACAAATCACCGCTCATCTTGTACACGCATGTTTCTCTATTTGCGCTGAAGGATGGGCTAATTGTCCGTAGACTGCCCATTAGTTTGCGATGAGATATGTTGGGAAATGAACTTACGTTTTCGCGCATTACCAAAACAAAGGTGTCAAGGTTGAGGGCTCGTAGGGCAGAACAACGACGGTGCTGAGAATCGTTTTATCACATACTAACATGCTCGATTCAAATCCAAACCCAAGCATATCATGAAGAGAAGTGACTGGTCAATCTGAACACAATACCGACTAATATCACCATAAGGCTAGTATGCGACAGTGTTAACACAACCAAAAAAGCAATGAAACAGTTTGTTAACCGTTTGTGCAAATGTCTATATAATAAAAGGATGCTATCTTTTGCTTGCTGCCAAATGTCCGAGTTTATTCGCCGCATACTTTTTCCTGTTTTTGGTTTTCCCTCTACAGTAATTTTGCTTTTTAGCTTCACACTGAGTACAGAATTTTTGCAGGGACTTAGGGATATATGTGCACCTAACCGTTAGGAAAAGAATTGATCTATTGTTAGTCTTGAGTAGCGTTCAGCTATCTGCTGTTTGAGACCTGGACCAAACCAATTTTTCATAATTTCCACGCTGAATTGCATTTAAATTCCCAAAATCGTATAGGAGTTCGAATTTGTGGCCTTCGAGGTATTTAAACGTGGATGTCATGAAGTCTCACACCACTTTTGGCAACACTACAGTACTGCGTAAAGGATGATTGTTACACGAGATCTGGTCGCAATCGTTGGGATTATGCACCGTCAGTGGATAAGTCGTACAGCAATTACATGCAAGTCCACACAACCCGGATTAGCTACTTTACAGAACTAAGTGGATGGGGAAGTGTAAATCTGATGATATTGAAATCAATTTTTGATTAATTTCCGCTGCCCGCTACCCATTCCCCCACCACAGAGCTGTTATATTTCGAAGGTTCTTGCTGATCTTTCCATATCATTTCCCGTACTATTCCGGAATTGGGTAGGGATATGCTTCTGCTTCACGAGACCTCTCAAGGGTATATCAGCTCGCAGATTGTAGAACGACGCCTATATAACTAGTATACCTTACAGTAAGTAGGCTCAAATATGCCCATGTCAGATGGATCAGGTTTCAATCAAACGAGATCTCAATAAGTCAGTTGGATAACATTTCAAAATAGTCTTGGCTTAATCCCGAACTAATGTGGAGAATGGTATGGTGTATGGCGAATTTCCGCCAAGCATTTTTCCGATCGCCATCTCATTGGTTAAGTGTGAAATGATCTGTTAAAATGTGGCTGCTGGTGGGCAAACGTGACATGGTGAAGCAAAGAGAATGAACCGGTTTGAATAAGCTGATGCAAAACGTCGCTCAATCTGAGTGGTATCTTTGATACGTCAGTGAAAAAAATCAGTAGACAGTGTTTATATCCAACTTATCATTGAAAGCCGCGGAAGCACTGTGGACTCCAGTTAGGGAGTGGACATTTTCACTGACGATGATTCTTGACCGAAACAAAAAACAGATGCACAATGATTTTGTGGTTCCCAATTGGTTGTAGACACTGTTTATTGAGTCCTCAAAGTCGTTGATTTATTCCTACCATTCAAATTGTTCACGTAGACAAATTCTGCGGCTACTTATAATGTCCACGATGCGTGCGGGTTTTTTTCAAAAAGACAATCTTCGACGAGAAAGGTCATAGTGAACAGCAGCCATTGGTCCCACGAAAACAACCGCGAACCTGTGCTCTGTCATGTGGAGTCGAAGTTCGTAAGCCGCTGATGATCTACCTCTTTATACTGATAGCTGAAATGTTCGCTCAACAATTCTTTCTTCTGGATTCGGCTTGCTGTTTAGATGTGATAGACTACATTGCGTCACACATGGTTAACGGTTACTACCCTGTATGTATGGAAGACGAAATAGGCAGCAAACTATTACTGTGAAGAAAACAATCAAAGCGCCTACTTTATGAATTTTCTTGATAATTCATGCAACTTTCATGTCTTCAAAACATATGGACAAGTGGACAACATGAACCGGGCTATAGAGGTCTGAGACTAATGGACTGGCTCTAGCTTTCTGAGCTTAAGGGTCTCTGATACCTCACTATTCCTGCCGACAGTTGTTTTACTGTTTATTACTGTCAGCTTAAGGTGTTAATGCAAACTTGGTAATTTCTCCATCAGCATAGTCTTTTTTACGTCGTACCCAAGTATTTCCGTATGGGTAGAAATACCTAAACTTAAACGGCCAGGGAAGTGAACCTAATCCTCCAGCATTATTGGAACCATTCTCCTCCAGTGGGAACGTGCGCCATCGTTTTCGAAGACTAGGCATTTAACCTGGGGATTTGCACGATCAGTTTTTCCGCTACTGTAAAGGAAAATTTAAGTTATTTTTTAATTCTTTTATTACAGAAGCAAAACTGTACGTCATCTTCATGGAGTGGATCGCAACTGACAAACGACTGTCAAGTGAGGAAGTTGACCGGCAGTAAGAGTAGTTAAACCCTCGACCTTCAAGTTGAAATGCCACAATGTTGACCGATTGTACACCGCCTATTGCCTGCAAAGAGCACGTAAGCTTCTTCACGTTCATAAAGTTGGATCTAGCTTCTCAACCATCATTTGTAGACTTACGAAGCTCATGGATGGCTGGGAGGACGCATGAATGATGAACCCATATAAGACCCAGACGATTATTAGTCTCAATTTTTTCGTCTGTCAGGAAGACCTAACCTTCAGAAAGGGGACACGAGGTGAAAAAGTGTATTTGTGTTGCCGGCAGTATGTTCCCCATGAGGATGGGCGGAAAAAATTCTCAGGAAGCACACGACCGGCTTCGAGGTTACTGCCGCTGTTCACGAATGTGTATATGATACTTTGCTGTCCAATTATTCCGAAGTCGGTGATGGCCAAGGGGATAAGGCCGTGGCGTTTGGGCGTGAAAGTCGCGGGTTCGAATCCTCTCATCACCGGTCAACTTCCCCACTTGGCAGCCCTGTGTTGGCCGCGGCCCATTCCTGAAAAATGATGTACACTGTTGTTATTTCACTAATAAAGGAATTAAAAGACAAAAAAGTAAGAGAAGCTTGTATAGTGCCTTCTTAAATGGGCGCTAGAATCTCATGCGAACATTTATGAACGTGTACGAATGATGAATCAAGATAAAACCACATGACAGCTCGTCCCAAAGACAGGAGAGTACTGGGCAGGCATTCCTGACGAACGGAAGTAACTTCGAAGCCGGTTGTTTGCTTTCGGAGTAACTTTGTCCATTTATCCCTATGCGAAGAAAGTAACTGTCAACAAACGCGGCATGGATATTTCTGCTTTCCTCATCTTACTAGGCCGTTAGATGTCTGTTTTTTCCTTAAAATGACTGTTTCAGAGCTGCATCGATGTTTTTCTGTTTCACGTCCTGGTTGTCACTTGCCCGAAAGTGTATAAGCGAATTTCTCTCAAACTGGATGCTAGTACGGGCGCCTACTCAGCATATGATTTATCTGTGTGCCAACTTGAAGTCCCACCAGGTCCCAACCACTCCGATGCAAGATAAAATCGA
The DNA here is from genome assembly GCA_008360955.1 of Fasciolopsis buskii. Lineage (NCBI taxonomy): Eukaryota > Metazoa > Platyhelminthes > Trematoda > Plagiorchiida > Fasciolidae > Fasciolopsis > Fasciolopsis buskii. The sequence goes on along the minus strand of LUCM01011154.1, from coordinate 199,513 downwards.
CTCACTCAAGTTATCTGGTCACACCATGTGACGCCGAGAGCAATCAACCCAAATCACTCGACGAGAAGCGTTACCCCCACATTCGAGCATACATACCAGCACCTACTGGAATCTGGTGTTCTAATAGAGAGCAATTTTTGGCCCCATATCCTTGAGTTCGGCCGGATACACTTTTCTGTGTACATTTTTCACGTGCTTGCATATGCCGTCAGCATGATTTTGTAGTCACTCATAGACTATTTATTCATTATACCATATCAACCTTCGAACCACCACTGGGAAACTCGTGTAGCACTGCGCACCCTTTTCATCCATCGGCGACACGGAGCCACCATAGTTTTTTAATGATTCGTTGAGTTTTGATATCAAAAGAAGAACAATCTAGATTTGGAATAAAAACAAAAATGTTTTCAAATGTTAAGTGGGACTCACATAGAAGTACCAACTTAAAGGAACTGATTTGTTCGTAAATATTAGGACAGTATCCATAAGTGTATGAGGAGAAAAGATAAGTGTGTTCCCCTCTGGACCATTTATAGAATAATACTATGCTATTTTCACTCTTATTTCGGAAGAGTGTCAGACTTATTCGTAATTATCATCCTACTTGATGGAAGTGAAAGTGCATCGAACTATCGATCTTGATTTTAATTCAGTTTATGATTGATCGGTCAGTATTGGCATACTTCATGCTCGCACAAGTACTGAATTGCTGAAATATCCGAACACAGAAGCATTTATCAAGTTTCTCATAACTGATTTTTCCTCCACCATAATCCGACGCTCTATCGCACTCAGCATTTGTGTTATTTACCCAATTAGCTTGTCTGCATATGGTGCGTTAATTTCTTTGGTGTACGTAACCGGCAGATTGCAGTCGCAGGCATGGAGTATTTGTTTACATGTGACATATAGGTGTTGCACATTATCATTACAATACGACGGATCTCTTCCTATCTCGCGCTCCTAAAAAGTGACACATGATACACGGGAACATGTGTAGTGTTCCGCATCCCGACGTCTGCATACTGACCCCTCATGTGAGAACAAAAACACCACACGATCACAATCGTTTGCAATGAAAGGAAGAGCACAATCTGGAAATTTAAAAAGTCGAAAATATTACTTTTTGCCCGTTGACAGTTTTGTCGGACTTTCAGCCAAAAATTATCTCCGTTTTCTTTTCATCTAAGTAGTCGTTTTGGATTTGCTTGTATCATCATACTATCGTGACTTATGCTGCTCTCTTCCTTCTCAGATTTAACTGTGTGGATAAATTCGAACGTATTTTCATGTCTGTTAGACATTTATCTTGGTAAAAATGGACTCCGGTGCGACCAAAGTATAATTTTTTTACCGCCATCTTGCTTGAAAAAGGTTTTCTGCAAAAATATCCCATTATCTCTCGAATCACTTCATCCTGATCATAGTGAACGCGTTGGAACATCTTTCAGATCCCGGCAAAAGCATTTTTGCTTGTACCACTAGTTAAAGATTGCCTACAGGTCTCTGCATTGTCCGATTTCTCAGCAATCCGGACGTAGTAATTAGGGAGATGAAAAATTGGCTTATTCGAACATGTATTTTTCTGGTCCATGTCACCATTTTTGTCCTTGTCACTGTTGTTGTTGTACTATATGGTAGCAAAGTATTCATCTCCGAGTGAATAAATTGACTATGAACTTCATTAGATCTTCCATGCTAAACGAAGGGCTGCCTCGAACGCAGAGGTTCGGTACCTCAGCATTGTGATTTGTAACATACTAACCACTAGTGCGCAGAAAGGGTGCCAAGAACCTTTGGAACGAAAATGACAATCTGTACCTTAATTATTTGCGCAAACTCCTACCAGTAGTCCACTATCCCTATATCTGTATATCACCAAATTTGGCTGCGTTCCTGAATGTAGTATTTTTTCATTCTATCCCAGTTTGCCAGTCCTTCTTTTCTTCACCGATGTGGTTTCGGTGTCCCTATGATTTTTGGTGCATGGTGTACTTACATATATAAGTGGAGAAGAGAAATGGTGAAAGAACAGCACCCTGAAGCACTCCTGAGTTGTTAATCAACGGTTTTGAAGCTTTGCCGTCCATTCGTGTGCACTGGGTTTAGTTACTAAAGCAATCAGATAGTCATGCTAATAAAGGCGTACGACAATCAAATGTTTCCAGTTTGTGAATTGGAAGAGACCATGGGACCGAATCAAGCACCGACGAATAGTCCAGAAGGGAGCAACACACAGATTTCATTGATGCATTTAAGCACTTACAAATGTGGTGGATGAGGGAAGCGACAATGTCTAGAGTGGACCTGAGAGATCTATTGGCAGACTGAAAGCGGTGGTCAGGAGGATACATAGAATAACATAGACGCTTGAGTGTAACACGCTCTGTCAGTTGGAGACCAGAAGACGTTAAGGCGATGGGGCGAAAACGTTTTGCTAAAGCAGTAGAACCGCTAGATTTTGGGATGCGAATAATAGTACTGGGTCTCCAGCAGTCAGGGATAGAAGGCAAGCTTAATGACCAGTTAATCAGGGAAGTAAATCCATCGATCAGAGCCACAGCGTCATGCCTACAAAAGCCGAGGACAGACTGTCAGGATCAACCCCTGTGGTAATTTGTGGTTTGCAGGAGGTCGAGCACCTATTCCCTAGAAAGACATGTAACTGTCATATGATCACCCTGTCCAAATATGACTGGAGTATAAGTGGAAGGATGGATGAACGCATGGTTGATGCTGTCAACAGCTGCAGAAGATGTCACGTTTATTTTTCTTTTCACGCAACCGTCGAATGCCCTGCCGTAGGAATCGGTTGTTGTTACCAGTCAACAGTTGACTGGCGAATGTATTGTCGATGCGTTTGATTTCAGCCTTTATTAGGGTGAAAACATACCGCATGTGTGTAGAAGTACTGCTTGCGTCTTCTTAGAAATTTCTCTTTCTGGCTGGAGATACGGCCATTTGAGACGAATAGTATGTCTAAGGGACAGCAGATATCAAAGATTGTGTTGGCCGACTCTGTGAAAAGTTTGACATTGTCATTGGGCAGGGGTCCAAAAGCGAAACGGGTAGTTGCGAGCGAAAGGGATTTCTAAAGAAGAAGAAGAATAAGGCTGTTGTGTGAAAAGTTACGGAGATGCACTCGGATTTGATTTGTTTGCCTGAAAGAATGAAAGGCTGACCTAGAGCATATCTTGGGCCTTAACAGAAGCAAACAATGATCACTAATTGATATTGAAGCACGCAGTTTCAGAGAAAATAAATCAGGGTGGTTGGTAATAACCCTGTCGAAAATGGAACCGTCTCTGGTGGGAGAAACGCAGAGATCAGTCAAATCAAACACAGCCAGTGGTAGAGTGGATGCATGATTGAAATCACTCGCAACAATATGCACATTATCCTCAAGAAGAGGAAGAACGAATGCTACAAAAGAGTCGAAAACAGATGCGATATTGTGTTGCGAGCTAAAAGTGGCAATATATAGGTTCGTTGTGTTTGTACTGGTTTAGCGAGAAAACCTAGGATGACACTGAGTCACTTGAAAGTCAATTCCGTCTAGCGAATACGTATAAACAACTTCGCGCTTGTCACACCAGAAGGATTTCATGCAAGTTGCCACAGTGCCTCCAGTCTTCTTCTTGTCCGAAACTCTGTCCTACGGATGGAGTCTGAAGCTGTCTATCGGCACGAGTGAATCAGCAATATCAGGGTTCAGCCACGATTCCTGTTTTCAGATGACACACGTGTGAACATGAATCGGTGATTGAAGTGCGAGGGATAGATCCGACATTTTCGTAAACAGAGAACGGATGTTGGTACCCAACAATGCCGGGCTGGACATCTTGGCTGGAAGGGTGCATTTAAGAGATGACTGCCAGCCAGCACAAGTGCCTCTTTTAGATGAACGAGAAGATCTTCGAGGTGCAGCAATGCGTAATCCCAGTCCATATTGAGAAACAATACAGTTTGTAAACAACAATGGTTCCGATCGATTTTAGCGGCGAACAGGGACCATAATCGAACTAAATATCCGGCATAAATTCAACGAAATAACGGTGACAGAATTGTAGCGCAGCCAGTCAAAGGGCGCCGCCAGTGCTTACCAATCAGTCTTTAAACTCCATACAGAACAGAACTCATACCTGGAAGTGAGTTTGGGTGACACCACAACGCGCATTTTTCGTCTTAATTTGTCCCATTCCACAATCAGCTGATCGTTTCGAAGTTATCCTAAAGTTGGAAAATGGTGGGGTATGTCGTCACAAAGGACAGTATATTTTGCCCAGGTTGCACTGTGGACTACAGATTTTCTTCACTAACTGAACGAAATGGTCCACAAAATACCCCCTCACGAGAAGTGTGACAATGTTGGTGTGGTTTCAGGTTTCACTACTTCTTTTATGGTAAGCATCGTGTTCTGGTCCCAATAAGGAAAGGTTGGACCGTATTGTCTCGGTAAGCGGTTCCTTCAGTCCATGGTCATGCTCTTTAATGAAATGCTTTTTCTTAATTTGCATTCCTAAGGCTTCCTTATAACATTTGGTTGATCTGTCCATGCAGTCACAATCTAATGTTGACACCGTACTTGCTTTGGTTTTGACATGAAACGATGGACCGTTTATCCTCGCTTTTTTTCTTCCAAGATTGGACTTCGGTGTAAGGTAGAGGTCAAAGTGATTACTTCTCGTTTTTCACTTTGTAAACGGACAAGCCGTTGGTCTTCTGAACAACAGAACTTGCTATTTCCTAAGTTCCGTTGAATCTTCTTCCAAACTCCGCCGGAAGGTTTTGACAGTTGGATCTCATCAGTTCGTTGCAGTATGCACAACTGTTGATCCTGTGCTAACGTGCTCCTTTTTCGGTTGCTATCTCGCAGTACGGATTAGAAGTAAAAGCAGGAACAAAATTAAAGGACCATGAAACAGAACGACTATAGAGAGGCGGAAATGTTTTGAATGCAAGAAAGCCACTGAGTCCGGCATTTATCCACGTATCCCAGAATTTCCAACTGTCTTAGTGGAGAATTTCGTGGACCGAATTCCGCCAGTCTAACTCGATCTAATTAGGACAGCATTTGAATCGCACCGCCCACCAAGCTTGCAAACCTTGGACTTGGAAAAAGTTGCCCATTGTAATGCCATACCGGATGTCTATCAATCATGTAGTCTTGAGTACGGTTGCTTCCGCACCCAACGTGTTTCAATTTTTCGTTCTCGTTCACAAGTTCGTATTTGGCCTATTATATTATGCAACCGATTTGTCTAGTTCATCACTAGTATATAAAACGTAATGCCATGTTTGCCGGACTTATTCGATGTGTACATGATCGGACGGGATGTGTTAGGCCAAAACATCGACGGAAACATAAGTCAATCATAGCTTAACTTTCTGCACATACTGGATTCGGTGCGGAAATGAAGAAATTGAATGACTGGATCCCCGGCGGTCATCACGCTGATAACTCAGCAAATACGGTCAGGGTTAGGTATACACGTTCGTTGCCGTACAGTTCCAGCGATGAGCTTCTTATCGAACCACGTTGAAGCCTCATGCGACGAACACGGGGAATCACTGTGGTTTAGCTGTAAACGGCTACACTTGGCAAATGCACCGACCAATGTTAGTCAATCTTTTTTTGCCTTTTTTTACTTTTTACTTCCTTTCTATTAGCGAAATAACAACACACACCATTTTTCAGGCAGGGGGCTGCAGCCGACAAAGGGCTGCCAGGTGGGGAAGCCGACCGGTGATGGGAGGATTCGAACCCGCGACCTTCACGTCCAAACGCCACAACCTTATCCATTTGGCCACCGCCGGCCGAAAAGTCAGCGTAGATAGTAAGAGATTAAATATCACATGTGGTTATTCACCAGGCGGCACCAAAGAGCATCACCAACACCAACAACAGCAACAGCAACAGCAACACAAGCAACAACAACAACAACAACAACAAGGGTTGTGTGCATGCACTGACGATAGCTCTCAATAAGTGTGAAACCGCTGTATAGCGATTCTATAGTTTCTAAATGGTCAGCTGAGCGTTGGTATCACATAATGAATGATCTCATGAAAACATAATCTCCTACAACTAACACACCAAGTAATCAAGATCTGTAGGTTATATCCAAAGCCGTCGTCGTGCTTAGGTTACCTGGAGACTAACCATCTATCGGTAGAAGTCGATCGCTGCCCAACAACGCAATGGCTAAGGCGTCCTACTCAATCGTTCGTCCCTGGTTCGCATCCCATATGCACTGATGGTGATTCTTAACAAGGGTGAAACGGCTACAAGTGTTCTCATAATTTCTTAATGATAATATGAGTGTTTAAAACACATGGTGAAAATTTTCGTGAAAAGGATGAAACAGCTGTTCGGCGGTCCACCGGTGTCCTGACGACGAGCTGGGAGTAAATTTGTGTAATGAATACTTTCAAACGATGAAGTTAGAAAGCAGTTAAAGTGACTATTTGAACGTAGACCGCGAGAAAATAAATTTGATGTTTGTAGATCGAATACCACATGGCCGAATTAAATCAAACTATGAAGACCAACAAAATAATATATTCAGACCGGATCATAGGAGTGGCGCTCTGGAAGTTCACCTGGAAATTTATGCGACTTCAAAGTAATAAAACTGCAAAAGTGGTTGCCTGTTCGAATGTGAATATGGTCCAAAAAGTTGGTGGGCTATCGTAAATCGACGTTCATCCCAACCCCTAAGAGACTCGACTAAAAGGATAGCGTGAAGTCAAGTCAAGTCACATCAAACAATGTTTTCACCGAGGTAAGACGGAATAGGAAGAGTAGAAGTGCGCTCAAAGCACTTGGATGCCTAACTGTGGTGAAAGTGTAACGCAGGTCGCTTGGAAAACGGCAAGGCGTAGCGAGCAAAATGGTTTCCGACTCTTAGTATGCGTTAGTGATATGTCGAAAGACGTTAATTCGACATCTCTCCGCGGAACGGGTCCTTGCAACGTCAAGACCTCGTATTTACCTGTCCGTCACTCACTCCCAAGCCGATCGATATAACCCTCGGTCGATCTCAGTCAACCAGCCAGTGGACTATTCGCCTGTCACTCAACGACCAAGTAACCAACTCGTCCAGTTCAAGCAGCTAACAGACCGGCCCCAGCGATGATGATTCGCGCAAACAAAGCCAGCCACCGTCACACGCAATCAACAAACTGCCGGACAAACGCAAGCGTGCAACCAGCACGTCCGCTATCGAACGGCGAGAGGCGACCCAGCAATGGAACATCCACAACACACCACACCATCTGCCTCCCTCAATTGGTCGACTGGTTGGTTGAACCACCCAGTTGCGCGACACGCAAACACGTGCACCAGCTAACAGCGAGCATATTTCATGCGCTCACACAAACAGAAAAACAAACAATACCTCAGTCGACCGGGTGCAGTCGCACATTTGGTCGAACCACAGCCATGCATCGATCCAGTGGTAGAGTTGAAGCAGTGGCAACGCGTCTTTGCGAATTCACAACCAGCAAACCAACTGTCTGACCGACCGACACGTACAGGAACATACACAATTATACGCACGACGTGTCCTACTGGTTGTAGCCTGTGTCGGCTACGCTCCCCCCTCCGCCCCGGATATGCTGGTTCGCAAGCGATCGGTCGACTGGTCGGTCGGCTGGTGGATAAGTTGTATAGGCAACAAGCCAAACAACCGGCTGACCGACAGATCAGCCACAGACACAGGGCTAACCAGGATGGGGCGTGCAACACCCAAACGTGGTCGATATCACCACTCCATGACCTGTAGATGGCACGGTAGTAAAACCAAACGCCTCAACTCAAACCTGGTTTCAAACCACCAGACGATGAGAACCGGGCCGGGCTCAGGATTTGGGCCGGTTGAATCAAACTGCACAGAATAGTGTATGCCCACTCGGTTCCTCTGTTCAGGCCATCGTGTGATCACTGGACTGAGTTGAAAACCCTGCCTCCTGGATCCGAGACTCACTCGGGTTAGGGGGAGGGTGGGTACGCATTCACCACCGCTATCGTAACGGGAAACTGGATGAAAGTGGTAGGTTATCAGCGAGCTTTTGAACACGAAAAAATGGAGAATTAGTCAATTTAACCACACGTAAATAAACGGCTACTTTAATGTGCCAGCACCGAACATGCTTCGGATTGTATCGAAAAAACGACTTCCCATGTGATATATGCTATTTTAAGCTTTTGAATAATGTAATGCAACGCGCTCGGGAATGTTTGTAATGATCCGACGTTTGGGTCACCTTCAGTAACCTTTCGCAAGACCTGCTTTAAGAATTTTAAAATTCGCTGTCTTCCAATGTCGTATGAATATAAAGCAGTAGAAATCTTTGCGGCCATGAATATTACTACTTATGATACAGGTGAATGAACGCCAGTTCGGTCCCCTCGAATGCCACCTACCAGAACAATAAGATATCCTCAGGGGAGAACTTCATTTTTTTCCCGACTCCCAAGACAGGGATGAACTGAAGCGAATTGATATAGAATACGTCGCCAGGCTATCCTGTGCGAGGTTCCAAAAGTGACCACAAGATTGCTCTGTGACAAAAGCTAACATATAAAGAAATGGATTTTGTTTAAATCATGAGGACTGAGTATCGATGATGAGTTCATTCATTTATTAACCACGACAGTGATTTGCCGACAGTTTTCGTTGGTTAGTCAATAACAACCTTCAGAAAGAAGACAAACAGTCCGAAATTTTCGGTTCTAATTATAACTACTATCGTGTATGGATGTGATAACAAAATCTCCCTCGGAAGTGCACAACCGGTGTGGCAGCTGTTCTCGTCCGTCACGCGTACGTACCCTGTTCAATCATTCCTGTCCAAACATAGGTACATCTGATGAGCGGCAACAACCGCGAAACCAGTGGTGTCCGTCTGGGGCAATTTGGTTCTATCATCCGTATACGATTCTGCTTATAATTAAAGGATGGCCTTTTACTTCCTCATTTTACCAACACAATAAACGTACCATCATGCTTTGGTAAGTGGGCCGCGGTCGTGCCAAAGCTACAGAATAGGGTCATCGGTCTTGATGGGATTCGAACTCGCGAACTTGTCTATTCAAATGTCCAAATGTCGTCACGGGAGAACCAGTGAGCACGTAAACAACTGGAAAATCCGCAAGATGTACGAAAGCTGCGCTTAGATTAACTAAATTTAAAAACAACCGGCCATGATGACATATATTTTATCGAAGTTAACAATCCACACGTTTAACACAGGATAATCTTGACTTCTGATCTGGAGTCTGGAACGTCCCTATTCGTAGAACCTATTGTTTCTCATTCTGAGTGCTTTTAGTTGTACGGGATCCGATCTGAGAGTTAAAACAAATTGTGTAAATAAGCAACATCAAAATTGTATGTTCCCAGTCAGTATTCTGTGCAGTTCAGTTCAACCGGCCCAAATCCTGAGCCCGGCCCGGTTCTCATCGTCTGGTGGTTTGAAACCAGGTTTGAGTTGAGGCGTTTGGTTTTACTACCGTGCCATCTACAGGTCATGGAGTGGTGATATCGACCACGTTTGGGTGTTGCACGCCCCATCCTGGTTAGCCCTGTGTCTGTGGCTGATCTGTCGGTCAGCCGGTTGTTTG
>LUCM01011154.1:178716-189857 GCA_008360955.1 Fasciolopsis buskii | reverse complement strand
CGTATTGCTTGTTGCCTATACAACTTATCACCAAGCCGACGCGACCAGCTCGACCAGATCGCTTGCGCAACCAGCATATCCGGGGCGGAGGGGGGGCGTTAGCGACACAGGCTGACAACCAGTAGGTACACGTCGCTGCGTATTAATTCATTTGGCTAAGTAATGCTTTGTGGTTGTGACATCTAAAAATACATATTCACATTACAAGCTGGTACAATATTAATGCTTAGGCAAATAAATGGCAAACGATCAACCGATGTTAACGAAACAACAAGAAAATAACGCAAGACTTGAATTAATATGGACAAGGCCCGTCTAGCTTCAAAGTGAATCGTCGTGCTAAACTTGACGGATGAAGGAATTGGGACCTCACGGGAAAATTAATTGTTGAGGTACTTCCCCGTTCCACGGTGAGATACACGCGGTGATGCCTGCTTCTGAAATGGCACCTCATGCTATCTTTCGGTTTTCACACTTATGGTTTCTACTCCCATGACTTTTTCTACGGAATACAAGTCTTCGCAATAATAAAGGACAGAATAAAGTAGTTTAATATCCCTCTAACGACGGCTTAAAAATGTGCATACATATCGACGATCTCTTATTAACAAGGTTACTGCAGTGTCAAAGTAAACAATTCGACTGCCGATGTTCGCCTTTGGAGAATCTTATGATTTCCCTTTGAAAAATAAAAACGGTGAAGCGGTGGACAATAATTGTCACTTCTGGTTTGTTGCTAGCAGGGCGTAATCCTATGAAAGTGTCATTTTCATGTGAATAATATTAAGGAACCGAGTTTCGTTTGGTATAGACGAGCTCGAGCCCGAATACGCAACACAACTGCCGTGACCTAGAGGGTAACCGGTAGAGCCCAACGTTCTAACACTGATCAAAATGTAGGAAGATCAATCAGAAGCGGTAAATGCGATAAATCGCATTGTCCATTTTAATCGAACCGACGAGAAAGTGTGCTTGATGACTGAAGCTCGCCGATTCCCAGCGGGATAGGTTAATAGTTGGGGAAGAGTTTAGCCGAATTGGGACAGTAGTTTAAATATGAATGGTAATCTCCAAACTAGATCGGCAATCTTAACCCCTGAAGAGGAAACGACCACCACCACCAACTAAGCAGGCGACGGCAATCAGAAACACGTACTTCCAACAATAACAATAACAACAACAACAACAACAACGACAACAACAAGAAAAACAATCAAGATTCTCAAAAAGATATAGCGAAGAAATAGAAACCAACCGATTATTGCTCTAGTAAAATCTCGATCACTCGCGAACCATCCGATGTGGTATCAGAAAAAAAACACTAACGACGAAAATAATAGGAACAATAACAACAACAATAACAGCAAAAAACAACAAGAAACAACATACTTTGTGCTTGCTTCTCTCCCTTTCTTTGTATCAAGAACGATTCAGTGCCGACACCGTAGAAATTCGAGGCTAGGAAACCGAAAAACAAGCAAAGCTGTGATGGCGATAAAAACAATAATAACAAACAATCCTGAGGTCACTAGCAGTCTCAAGGACGAAACATTTGATTGCACTTTGTGCTTGCTTCTCTCCCTTTCTTTGTATCAAGAACGATTCAGTGCCGACACCGTAGAAATTCGAGGCTAGGAAACCGAAAAACAAGCAAAGCTGTGATGGCGATAAAAACAATAATAACAAAAACAATCGAGTGAAACAACACCCGAACCTATTTGGCGGACGCGGATCGATAACTGTAGACACATCACATGACGACTCGTGCTTAAATGTACACATGTTTGGTACCATTGGAATTTGGTGGGTGAGTGTATGCGTGTGTGTGTGTGTGGGTGTGTATGCTTGTGTGTGCTTGGGTGTAGGACAAGCAGTGTTTGTGCGTAAGGCTAACTTGGTGGTTCACTGAGGGTTGATAACTGGCTAGTGTGATTGATGGTGGCAGTGCTGGTGTTAGTGTTGGTAGTTTTCGTGCTCGTGACAAGAACAGTGCTAACCTGATGCTGGTATTGTTGGATGTATGTGTTTGTTCTCTGGATTTCGCTGATCGATACATAAGGCGTGGGTCGTGCATAGACCAACCCGTATTCTACCTAAATGATTTGAAGAGTAAAATGGTTTATAGGCTAGGGCGGCCCGTATAAAGTGAGAACTGTCTGGGGCAGTAAAGAAAAGACTGAACTGTTTTACTATAAAACCTCCCACAACACTACCGAATATTCAGAACCTGAAGAATTTAATAAAATTACCGAAACTCTGTTGAAATATAACTTGCACATCTGGCACAATAGTCAGAATTAACCTAGAAAGCAGCTTTATTTTAGATAACGCTTGAGACTAAAATTGATTGTACATTGACAAAATAATGATTGACTACTCAGTATCGACGCCCAACACAGCTCTGAAACGCAGATATTGTTTCATTTTCCCGCCATTTCAATCCTTGTTGCAACATTCAGCTATGCACATCCGCCGTGCCCTGCTTGACCGACACTGTTAATATTCAATTAAGTCCCATACGGATGAACGGGAGAAAAGCCAAACGACATGCGACTGTTTACGGGGGGGGGATCATGTTGTCCTATTGCTTAGACTTCCATTGGCGACACCTGTTTCTTTGTTTCACTGGGGGGGAGCCCGAAACATACTTTCTTCCACTCACCCAAGTTCTCAAGTTGATATGCATGTCGATACTAGTTAAACAAATGGTTAGGATTCAACCTGGTTGGTGAGATGGCTGAAACTTTTCTGCATACATCCATTCTTCCTGGGTTTGAGCCCCAGTCATGGGCGTAGCTGTGATGTGCCGCAGGAGATAGTTTCTTGCAGGTCAGATGAAATGGCTGCATCGTAAACCATATCCGATCACTCAAGTACAGGATAGTTCATGCTCGTGAGGGAATGCTAATTTCGCCTTGCATGCGTCAAAGACAAACGGGGCTAATACATTGGTTGCCGGTTATTTCGCGATGATGGACTGTGATTGGGAACTCGTAATCGATACCCACAGGTGAATGCAATCTACTGATACCAAACCATGGGCGCACCGGAAGACACAAACAATCTAAGACAGCCTCATCGCAACGGCCACTAACCACCAGGCGACACAGAGTCACGACTGGACGGGAGAAATGAGCCTGTCGGTAGACTTTGTCAACCAATTAGCGAGAAAAGTCTGCGTTACACTACGAAGGAACTTTACCCAGATGAAGCTGGATGTCAACCACCGATACAGAGTTTCGGAAAATTGATGAAATAAGCGACAGCCATACAGACATGGACTTACAGTTTCATTCCCATAAAAACGTGTTTCTCTCTGATAAAGAAAGATTTGTGGTGGCTCGACTTTGGTTCTCCTGTTGGAGCTAGGAAGAAAAGACGATTGCTGACAGGCAACAGACGCGGAACGACATGTTTTAAGGAGACAGTTCGACGACCATCAGTCGTACGTCTTTTCAACAACACTATAGTTTTAACAACTTCGATCATGATAAGTTACTTTTGCGAAGCTGGTTCTCGCGATGGCGATAACTGTGTTACCCTCACATAGTACGCCAAATAACCAATCCTTTCGTTACCCACCAAGTTTTCAATTGCTTCCTTTTGACCGCCACCGAGCATTGAGCAATCCATACGGAAGGTTATTGTATTTGTAGTTCAGCTTTAGCCAAAAAAGAACATCTTTCTAGCAATATGAAGAAAAGTAACAAAAAAGAAATTTCGAATGATGCATTTACGCAAGTAAATATTTAGATCCCAAATAAATTGAGGAGTTCTTGTGAGCCAAAATTTTGACGAGCTGTTGTACCAAACAGTTCCAAGATGTGGGTACTTTCGTGATCTGCTACGCTGAGTTTATATGGAACTGATTAAATGTCATTACTTGCAAATTATTTATCCGGTCATCAATCAAGGTTCCTTTTGAATGGAAATTCATCCCTACTTAGGATTTTTGGTTCCATTTTTATTTGAAATGGGAAACTCATCCACGTACAATGCGTGCAAAAGTCGACACCACAAGCTTGTATCGCATCCGGGAACCTTCGGCTTATCAAGCAGATGCTGGAGTGCTGTTCTACCATAGATACATTTCTCTAACGCAACTTAAGTAGGTGAGCACGCAACAGTGCGCAAACCACTATTTATTAATTCCACGAAATTTGTACGGTGTTTCATGAAGATCATGGTCAACTGACTGACTTCCGAACCCGAAAATAACTGGTGCTGACAAGACTCACACCAGTGAAACCCAGTTCCGAATGCTTCCGTCTTAATTACTTGATCATTCCTGGATAATGTGGGTGAAAGATCTACTACTTTATGGATCGTAACGCACATCTCAATTCTACTGAGAAAAGAGTCAATGAAAGTAAGAATATAATCTTATAGACCGACAGCTGTCTCCTTAGCAGAAAACCTCTTGTGTTAACACTGCCAGAACTTGGCCTTGAGATGCATGAAAGTCCATAGTGGGTTACCAGCTTTCTGACTGAGTTACAACATAAATCCACGATCCACCGTGTTTAAACAGCAACAATGAATTCAAAGAATAACATATCACACATTCAGAAAAAATGACAATTCAGTCGGTCAAGCAACATCTTATTTGAACTTCGTGAGCCGCTTCGAATGTGCAACTATGTATTCAAAGTAAATTCCGTATTCACTTCTGATAAAAAATTATTTGCGCCATCAAGCATGGGTCGATGGTTGCCATAGGATTTGGTCAAAAGTGGGTATCACATTTGCCCTCAACACAGCATACATTAGGGAATAAACTACTTCCTCTGTGGGATTCGGCAATTGGGTCGGCATTGAAATAAAGTGGAGTGTAAACATCAACACTATTGTCGTACTGCCCGAATCTGGCAAGGAAACTGGGTCAGCGCGGTCGGAAATTAAAAAATGAGTATCAGGGGCCCTGTGGGATCTTTGTATTCTCAAGTAGACCTCCTCGGCTGGTGGCGTTTATTGAGATGTTCATCCCATTAGGGAAAAACATGAACAGGGTTTGGATTGAGTGACGGTCTACAGATTTCAAGTAGTCAAACACAGCAGTTGATAATCTGAACTGAAATTCAAACAGAATCAGCAATAATTGTCGGGAAATGGCAATTTGGCCTGACGATCAATCAGCGGTTTGTCTGCGAACATACTATTTATAGAATACCAGGCGCGTTTTTTCTTTTCTCAAGTGCGAAGCAAACAAGAATGAGCGAAGTGGGTCGCGAAAAGTGATTGACAGTCAGATCCAAAATTTCTATCGATGGCAAACAGTTTCTATCCACTTACACACCTATGCCGATTGAATTTCAGTATGGAATATGAGGAAGAGCACCGCAGTTCAACCACTCCGTCCAGCGTGTTTAATAAATCTGGATATCGTTGGAATTGGTTTGCAACTCAGGCTTATGGCGACTTCACGTGACGTGAAGAACATGTCAGTGAAGTTACGGGTCCGTCATTCCGCAACTACTCACATGTTTTTTCCCAGTCGTGAATCAATTATTTTCAAATGTACATAAATTCCCCGAAAAGACTGCTGCTTTTCACGCTATCTCTCGTATTAGTGCTGTATTTTTTCCTTTACTTGTCGGCCTGACATAAATCATGAACTGTTTCGTTAATCTAAAAGGTTAGTCAACCGAAACTTACGCTCTCCATTATGTCAAAATCATTTAGCCCGTGGACACTTTTGACTTGCCCCCGAACTATTCATCAGTTTGATAATATGTTCCGTATTCAGATTTACTAGTTCAGATGAGCTTTATATTCTTGTTCCGAGACCCTAATTTGTTTTCTTGATTTCAGTCAACAGCATTGATCACGGAGATAAGGCTACGGCTTTTGGGCGTGTAAGTTGAGAGTACGAACACTCACAAACGGCCAACTTCCGCGCTTTGCAGCTTCATGTTGGCCCGGGCCTCTTGCTGAAATAATGTACACTATTAGTAAGGGATAGAAGATAAAAGACAGGTCCTATGCTCAATGGTGCCAATACCCGACTGTAAAAGTCCAACCGAAAGCAAACTACATTTTGATTGTGCATCCGGATACCGATTCTCACCCATGCAAGTTAGAGGGTTCTCATATACATGATTGCACTGCATTTAACGGGCACACAAGCGTCGCACACATTGTGTGGATTATGATGTACAACGGAATAGGCACACGTTGGTTTGACCTTAAAGCACACAGATAAAAGATTTGTGCATGAGGTAGTGAACCGGCTACACTGTTCCACTTCATGTCGTTCCTATAACTACCGACCCATTTGCAACACAAGGATAGGTGGGCGGATGATTCCACGGACTAGATTACACAATGAAGCACGTCACGTGATGTGAACAAAACAAGATTGTGATTAATTGATTTCGGTACATATAAGCGAATGATTTGTATGGTATGGAGCATCCTATTAGAAGTACTGTTTGCTTTCCATTTCCCTCACTTTTCTTAATGACTAAGCAGTAAAATGTACCGTGCTCGCGGAAGGGAGGTACAGCCAATTGTTAACTATCAAAAGTGGAGGTGAATATCAGAGATGGGAATAGCAGCCGGGAAATTCTCACGTTCCTAAGGGAACGATGCACATCGTTTGACCGCTAGCGGCCAATTCCCGTGCTACCAAAACGTAATACGTTGACTAGAAAAATGTATTAAAATTAGTCATAAATTCGCCGCTTTAATTCAGCTTAGTTACAAATTTTGTTTAGCTAAGACGAAATTCTATTAGAAATAGTTTGGTAAGAACCATTAATACGTGAGTTTCGCGAGTCAGCTGTGGCTCCCGTAAAGTGATGAGCAACAGTTTGTCATGGAAAAGATCGCCCTAAATATTTGTTTCTGAAGAACACGGAATAACTGAAACCAAGACTTTGCCAACTTTTACAAATTTCCCCGCTCAACATTCGCATCTTGCGCACAGTTAACGAAACCAGCCGAAATCTGCTTCAGTGACCAAGTATGATGAACCTGCCGTCAGGTTAAGTGACACAGCACGCAATAGCTTGGCAGCCGCCTGAAGCTAACACATAGCCAAATGCCTTTGGAGATAAGAGAAAAAGTAGTGACTGCCGTTGTTCTGAACTTAGCCCGCCAACGACGTTTCAATCTGGTTCGTGTACGTAACAACGAGTTGGGAAGGTATCTTGAGGTGACTTTCAGTTGGTGAGGTTTCCTTGCTGTCTTTGATTGCACAGTCTCAGACCAAAGGATTCCCGACAGTGCTGCTGATTCGAATCCGTGTTTGACTAAAACAATTCACAAGGCGTGCCGATTATCTTTCGTTTTATGATCATAACCTGCACCAAAAACTATGGAGTACATTTAGATTCTCCATCTGGTTTTCGGTCTTCAGAACAGTATACACAGTCTGACCACTGAAATCATGGTCGAACACAGAAGGCGAAAACATTAGATAGGGCTTTCATAAATCCCTTCTTCGTTACTCAGTCTTTTCTCGCAGTTTCTCATCCTCGTGGCAAATTCCCCTATCAGTTCTTGATAATCTTACTATGGTGAGTTTCTCTTCAATGGACCGATCATTCGATAAACACCATTAAGTACATGCTCAGCTTATTTGGCTTGTAATCCAATGTATTTTTGCTAGGAAGACGCTGTCTAATGGTAAGCAGATAAAACGACGATGAGAATCACCACCCAACACAGTGGACTACGTTAAGCCGATGAGAAACTGTGCGAAGGGTATGTAAGTTGTCAAACTCGAAAAAACAGCTGAGTAATGACGAAAAACAGATCACAAGTTTCTCCGAATGCGGTGCGACAAAAATGTTTACAAGAAGCACCGTACGGATGCAAGGCAGTACAGTCCAACAGACTATTATCTGTTCCTTTTCCCCTAAAAATGAACGCTAGGTTTTCCCGGTGCTGATAACGTGCATTCTACAAATCACCCTGTGAATATTCCCCAACTGTGTGTTCAAAATAGCCTTTAGTTCATTAATGTAAATGTGGATTTGGTCAACTTTCCTCAGCGAGTTATCAACTGGATTAAAGACCAGACTCGAGAAGGACTATTCCAAGATGTGCATTCCACGAAATAACACTGGTGAATTTGATGTATTTCAAGTGCGTTTCGTCATAGACGCTTGGAAAAGATCCAGTTGTACGCATTTGTGTGGCTGTCGCATACTAGCTGTCGACCAGGTTTATTGATTCAATCAAACAATACATCAAATGTGGTTTCTTCATTCTTGGCTGAAAAAGAAAGGCAGGGTGATTTGATGTCTAGAAATCAAGAGATAACAGCAAATCTCAACAAAATCAGTTAAGTGTACAGCGTTGGCCTTTGAAATGGTAATGCAATATTCGGCTAGTAGGAGCTAAATACGCTTAAGGACTGTCCATATATACTGGAATGAATCCGACTATATCTATGAAGCTGAAGACAGAGAATCCCACAGCAGATGAAAGGCACATTCATGTTCGGAGTTTATTTACAAATCATGTGTTTGTATACAAACTGCGAGGAATCCTGATTGGTAGACTATCTCCGGGTCCTTGGGACATGCTTAAACTTCTCGTTCTTGTGCCTCCATGGTTCTGATTTGCTGATTATTTAAGCAGGCTAACACGCAGCTGCACCGGGTTGCATCACGTGATCGGCACGGACACTGGCCACAGAATGGGACACGGTACAGGATTCCGACAGACTATAATTCTGGGAGCAAGGTCAGGGGCACTTTTCTGCGTCCTGTTTTGCAGGCGCATTTGAAAGTTGCCTGATTTTCATAACACTTTCGGCAATGAACTGGAACGTCGTTCAAAATAAGGGTTAGAAAAGAGAGGGATTGGAGACCATCACCCACAGGGCTTCGTCCTGAACCAACCTATACATCATCGTCTGATTGCGATTAATAACAGGCAGCTGTGTTGACCAGTGGGAGGCCGATTTATCATTCTTCCTTGATAAAGCGATGAAGATAAAGAGAACTGAATTAAAAACGAGGGGATCGATTGAAGAGGCTGCAGTCAGCGATACAGATTCCCCGATACAAGCCAGTCGGAGTATGTTCGGTATCCAGTCCGACTAATGTGAACGTCTTCGTGCAAATAAATCTCAATCCATATCACTTGCAACCCCAATAAACTCGAGTTTCCGAGAGTTATAGTCGATCTGGTATGTAGTACTGAATCAGAGGTAAACCCCGATTGGTCCTGTTGTTCTGCAGTAAACGAGACTTTCGGGGATGGCAGGATAGTTTTCATTGAAATTATCATTTTTAGTCCGTCCGAACTGCTCTGAGAATGGTTATCCTGTTGTTTTCAGACAGAATAAACACATTCTCTATTCTCTCGACTAAAATCATTAAATACTCACGTTGTTCGAAGAACTTGCGAGAATTGACGCTCTTTGGGCGATGGTGCAACGTCAATTTCGTCGTCCCCATGACCATAGCAGTATGTCTTATGTCTATGACCAATAGCTTGAATGCCATCATCGTCTTGAAGAATAACGGATTAAATGTGTAAAAATGACTGACCCAACTAGTGCTTGCAGGAGGTACTTCTGTGAGTCACGTAAACACATTTTCTGTGTTCCAATTGGGTAGTTGATAGAAACAACACCCCCGGGTCCCTTTTCCTCACCTCACTTAGCGACAGTCAACGGCTCCTACCGGCATTTTGTCCCAAGATCTTGTTGTTCCTTTTTCTAATTGTGAATATCTGATAAATTCCCAACCAGCATAATCTTTCTTTTTGACATTTTCCCCATATGCTTCCAACTGGGTTGAAATATGTGGACTTAAGCGGTCATGAAAAAGATTTTGCCCTTCCAGCATTCATGCAACGATTCCCCTTCAACGGAAACGTGCATTATTGTCTTGAAGGATCAGCCATTTAATCTGATGATTCTCACCGTCAACTTGTCCTCTGTTGTGCAGGTTTACGTTTCTAATTCTCTCCCTGAAGTTACGTTTTCTCCATCTTTTCCTAGTTCATTCGCCAGAAACCATTTCTTCGGCGAGGGACCGCAAGGATATTTCAACTTTCCACATTCCAACAGGGTGTCAGAAGTTCATCCCTAAGACTGACCACTTCTGAACAGCAATGGCGTTCTTATCATTACGGGTTAAGAGTCTTTCATCAGAAAGCAAACAGATGAACGTGTAGTAAGCTAAATCACAATATTCTCATCTACTTAGCCGACGATGTCTGAATGCCAACACCCAATCGCAACAGGTGGCAATCGCCCAATGAATGAACAATCTCGAACCACACAACAGACATCGAGGGGAGTTCGCCCAGATAATGTGGCCAGAACCACCGTAAGTGCTTCTGAGCCCGTGTCGTAAGATTCATAAAGTCAAGTGCTTCAAAGATTGGGTATTTCTGTTCGCACTAAGTGAACGTTTTTCGTTTGTATCATGTTACAGAGTGCGGGCGCATGAACTTCGCTCAAATGCGACCATGCCCGGTAGGTGACACTTGAGATCAAGTTCTGTTCTATCTTTTACCTTTTGTTTCTTTTATTAACAAAACAATGATCCACATCATTTCAGGGAAGGCAGCAGCAGCAGTCAAATAAGGTTCGCCAGGCGGTGGGATGACTTGAACATGTGGTCATCAAGTTGCAAAGCCAGGACTTTGATCATTTGACTGACGGCGATTAATGCGATGGGCAGCAAAAGCCCGTGGATCTTGGTATACGGGTACTCGGCTGAGATTTGGTGGAACCGGAAGAACAAGAGGTCGATAGCCCAGGTGTCGGTCTTCTCTTGTCGGAAAAACGAACCAGCTTATTTGTTGAGTGAGTAACATTACTTTTTAAGTAAACATTCCCGTCAATCCTAATCCAAACCTTCTGAAACAGAGAATTTCAACAGATCAGTTCACAGCTGAAATGGATCATTTTCGCAACCATGGGAAATCTTCATTTGGGCTATCGATCGTCTATCCTTCGGTGCTTCAATTGAGTGTCAGTGTAACGGGGGCTTGGCCATTCATCACACGGATAGTCATCTAGGCTGTCTCAAGTTTAATGAACCCGATCACCATCATCATCATCATCGTTCAGCGTTAAACAGCAAGGCAAGCCTCACTGACCGCTGCCTTTACCCAGAGTTACACGTTTATATAAAAAGAGTGAATATCCAACGGGAACAGGGAGTGGACCT
>LUCM01011154.1:162424-177299 GCA_008360955.1 Fasciolopsis buskii | reverse complement strand
TGAGTACAATCAGTGACTCACCCCACGATAATGGAGTACGTTCCTTGTTCCAAATATCACGAAGCAAGGAGGTAAGTGATTTCATCAGTACTTCTCCACTCAATTTGAAGAGAATTGGGGGAAGATCGTCGTGACCGGCAGCTTTTCCCCTCTTCAGAAGCCGAATATTCGACTGCACTTCCACTTCCGTTGGGGGATCATAAATCTCACCCATCAAGCACGGCTGAATGTGAATGAAACACACGCGCGCATCATTGTCGAAACGAAAAACGCATGTCAGTCGCCGCTTTAGTTCCTGCACATGCTGTACTTAGTTTCAATTTATTATCATTTTTTGAATTGCAAATAGAGGTCTAAGCGCTCATTTTTATGGAAGAAACCTATTCTCACACTTAACAACAGTGCTTCCAAGACGTCGTGCAGGCTCAAGTCAGCAAATATGTCCATACACACCTCGCGTGTCTTAACATTAAACCTAATGGTTTTTCGTGGTCTGCAATAGGCAATAATTGTACCAGCCATACGGATTAACCATACGAAATTCTGTGGTGGTCTCAACCATGATGTCGCTTATTCAGTCGGACATCGACGCACGCCCTGGGATGATGCACTTATAATTATGAGTAGAGATGCATACGTACCGATCGATGGACTGGTCAGAATTAGCCAAGTAAGTCGCATGAGCGATAAGTCGAGAGCAGCCAACCACATGCACAGTAGTGAATAGGCCAAGGACGATTGGATCACAATGAAGAATTTCGTTCATGGGTTCAAAAGATTAAACTAACGCTCGCCCAACCATGAAAATTTTGACAAAACTGTGATCACCAAAGGTCACATAAGTTGGAACAATTCGGCCTCTTCAAAAATAATACTAAGGAACAAATTGAGAGGTGCGAAGTGAGCTAGGGACAGATGAAAGACGACAAATACAGTAATGAGCAGGGGAGTCAAGAAAGCTACTCGTCAATCATGATCAAAGCTGTTTTACGGCTGTTTCCTCCCTGTTAGATATCATCTGCAATGGATATCTACCACTACAGAAATGGAATGCAAATCCGGGACAAATGTCTGTGATTAGAGCGTCTGAGCAAATAGTCCAACCGGGTAGATCCCAAGCGTCTCAAGAGGCTTCATCATAGGCTTTATCACCTATCCGTTCGTGATATGCACGGACACAAACGGATGGCGAATAGTACAGTAAACCCACGAGTGGCGATTAGTTTCGCTTTCAAAACATGAAATGCTGCTGAGGCACTGGATTGGCTCAAAGCCAGAGGAACAACAAGATGGGGTAGCCAGGTTCTATTATTTCGGTGGTTATATCCTATCCACTGGACGCATATCGGATGAAGTGAATGGGTGCACACACAAGGCTCGATAGGCATTCACTATTTGAGACATCTATGGTGCCGATGTGAAATTCGCTTACCAATCAAAGCTCGCGTTTCCACAAAAACAGTGAGGTCGATTTTGATATTCACAGAAGCATGGCTGCTGAGAGTGGAAGACATGCAGAAATTTTCGGTGTTTGAATACCGTTGTATTTGCAGTATTGGTAGAATATGGTGGGTGAATTTTATAAGTAACTCAGAAGTTAGGCATGAGGTATTGAATCCTAGGGTTCGATTTTCAGAACAGGCATTGGATGTGAGTAGATTAAGTTGACTGGATCATCCTACTAGAATCTCATTTGAATCTTTAGGAGCGTGAATGGATGACAAGTTCATTTAAGAATCACATAATGATTCGTCGGAGGATTTTCTTCGGTCAGGCAAGTACCGGGTGCGCACACCTGAGGAGCGGCAATAACCGCGTAACCTGTCGTGTGCTTCCGGGGAAATTTTTTCGTCCATCCATATGAGAAACACACTACCGAGAAGAAAAACCAATGCTTTCGGACCCTGATTGGATCATGTATTGGGCACGTCCACAAGATGACTGCCTCGTTGTAAGCTGTTCTTCGAGGCAGGTGGTTTTTGGAGTATGGTTCGGGGTGGCCAGTCGATGAAATGGACAAAAAGCGTGGAAGCTTTAACCAGTGGACTGGCTCGTGTAGGTGCAGTTAGACTACCGTGTTGGAGACAATAGGTGATATGGCTCAGTGCCGCAGTCGGTGGCGTTCTTGTGATCGAAACCTGTCTTCTCCAGCCTAGCTCTTCAAATTACTACTTTGCAGTCGAGCTTTCACTTTTCCTGGTTCTTTTTCTGTTTGAGTAGATGGTGCTGCGAGGTAGCAACTACAACCAGGGTACATTGGTTGAGGGTTAATTGTTGCAAAGCAACTGACATTGTGTATATACGCCGTTGATTCCTTTTATCAAGGATGAGACGGCTGTACAGTTGATACCACACGGAAATTATTCTGTGTAAAATGCACTCTCTTTCTAATCACGTTGACCAAGCACTTAAAACTGCCCGTGAAAATGGTTGTATGAAAACTTCCTCTCAACTGGAAGAAGTTCAACAATAAGTTTAGTAATCGGCGCTCACGCAATATTTCTATACATATATATGCAGCTTGTACTCAAAAGAGCCGAAAGATTGCAGACAACAAACAAGTCAAGTAGAGTAGATAGTGTACCAATTAAGTAAGGGATTCTATATCAGCAAAAAGCGCGGATTAGGCACTGCTTGTGACCGTAAATTGTTTTGAAGACTATTCTCATACACACTTGACCTGGGCCGTTAAAATTCGATTCGTTCCGATTCACCTCTTATTTTCCAGGGCCCCACGTGAACAGTCCCAGTGTGACCGGAATCAAGTTTCAAAAACGGTTACTCAGTCTAGTGCCGTACATATTTTCACGCTAAATACAAATCGTACTGTGGCTTTAATTAAGCAAGAAAACCAAGACGAATTTTCAGTGAGTAGCACCACTGACAAACCCCGGTTGGCATAACAACTAAAACGATCCGTTACTTCGCCAATCGCTAGTCGACAGTGACCGTTAAGACAAGACCCGCAGTAGATGGTATAGTTACTGACCATACCACCACTGCTAGTTAAATCCAAGCTCACTGGTTGAGTCAGCTTAGTGCACTATAATTCACTGAGTTATACTGGTTTTTCCACAATTCGTCCACAATTAGTCCAGTGCATTTTCACGAGGCCTTTACGGTGATCACAGTGAATGTTTCCGCGGGTGACGAAAATCAATAATGTCCCGTCATCGATCACCCGATGGGTGCCAGCGAACATTGCATCATTCATCCAGACATTTAAAGTCATCCATTCGATACCACCATTACATGACTGAGGTAAGAAAAACCACATTGAGGTGAGAAACTATAAAATGAAATTTGGAAAATTAAGGTTCCATTCTAGGAGGCATAACAACCGGCTTACCTCGCATGTAGTAAGTCTCACAGTGCAACTGATTCACCGTCCGACTTCCAGGAGTGTAGGCATAAAGAACATGCGGAACCATGGCAGGCTTGTCGTGTATCGAGAAATCTCAGACACCAAATCAAATAATGCCTGTTTGGTTCCGTAATACTTCTTATTCTAAGGATAAGTAGTTATGATTAATTTCACGAGTCAAAGGTCAATAGGACAACGGCGATAGGCCCACAAGATCATATCAAAAGACAGATGAAAACCGTTTTCCACAGACTTGTTTTCTAGCATCAGTCAGCAAATAAGAGACAAAGCTTTTCCATGTGCGTAATGAGTCAAAAATAACCGAACGGCAGTAGAATGCAAACAATCCAAGTACAAGAGGTAAATGAATGGATACATGCAGACTTGTCAGTCGTAAAGATTCCAGACTGGCAGTGGTCAAGTGGGTCAGGCATTTGTCATAAAAATGGTCAGACAATGGAATCCCAGATCCACCGGTCACTTTGGTGGCAGGCGGCAATGCACTGTCGTCAGGTTCATTGCCACACCTGGCCCAATGAAAAACTGTTTAAATGACAGTCCGAGCTTCATGGTCGCGGCCGTCGGTCGCTCCCCGGCCAGTGGGCCTTTGTGGCTGTGGGGCGTGCGACATCAACTACACCCATGCGTGAAACATATCAAAAACTGATTAGGCGCGCCCTGCACCCCGAAAGCCTTTGCGGGATTAAAGGCTGGGTTAGTCAAGATGCGCAGACGTACAACTGCTTCTGATTCAGCCCCTAGGTGTGGCAACACTGGAGCTGATGCCTGCGCGTTGCCTATCCACAGACGGGAAAAAATCACGACCGAGCCGACTGCGGAGAAGTTCTGGTCGATGCAACGTACCGCCTATTAAGTGAGTTTACTGTATGTTAGGTAAAACAAATCAAAGCTCCCAGGGTGTCGGATTGTCAGTATTCGGAAAGGCATAACTGGTCTGAACCTGTAGGTCGCGGGTTCCAGTTGGCAGCCCTTTGATGGCCGCGGCCCCCTTCCTGAAAAAATGATGCGCATTAGGGCAATAATAAAAGGAGTAAGTAATAAAAGATAATATTGTAAAATTCCTGTGGTTCAGCTCAGTTCGGTTCGAACAACCACTAATCCTCAACCAATGTACCCTGGTTGTAGTTGCTACCTCGCAGCACCATCTACTCAAACAGAAAAAGAACCAGGAAAAGTGAAAGCTCGACTGCAAAGTAGTAATTTGAAGAGCTAGGCTGGAGAAGACAGGTTTCGATCACAAGAACGCCACCGACTGCGGCACTGAGCCATATCACCTATTGTCTCCAACACGGTAGTCTAACTGCACCTACACGAGCCAGTCCACTGGTTAAAGCTTCCACGCTTTTTGTCCATTTCATCGACTGGCCACCCCGAACCATACTCCAAAAACCACCTGCCTCGAAGAACAGCTTACAACGAGGCAGTCATCTTGTGGACGTGCCCAATACATGATCCAATCAGGGCCCGAAAGCATTGGTTTTTCTTCTCGGTAGTGTGTTTCTCATATGGATGGACGAAAAAATTTCCCCGGAAGCACACGACAGGTTACGCGGTTATTGCCGCTCCTCAGGTATGCGCACCCGGTACTTGCCTGACCGAAGAAAATCCTCCGACGAATCATTATGTGATTCTTAAATGAACTTGTCATCCATTCACGCTCCTAAAGATTCAAATGAGATTCTAGTAGGATGATCCAGTCAACTTAATCTACTCACATCCAATGCCTGTTCTGAAAATCGAACCCTAGGATTCAATACCTCATGCCTAACTTCTGAGTTACTTATAAAATTCACCCACCATATTCTACCAATACTGCAAATACAACGGTGTTCAAACATTATAACGCACTATCGTTCAGGCGATCGAAACACTCGCAATGTATTTGGAATTTCACTCAGCAGCACAACATCGTCTGCATATTCGTACCCTAGCAGACTCCGATCTGAGCAAACTTCAATCCCACTATTCTCACATGCGGACAGGGCTATTTCCATGACCAACTCAATGGTAAATTTAAAATGGTGAAAGAGTGCAATCCTGGCTAAGACCACTTCTCGTGGTGAATTCGTGCGAAACACCTCCATAAACGCGACATTCGGCTTTGGCTATTCCCAAAGAGATTGGATAAGTGATGTAAATTTCTCTGACGCCCTTCATCGGGATGCAGAGCCAAAGGAGTGCATGACCAACTGAGTCGAACGCCGCTTTCAAATCAAGATAGAAGTTGTGAGCCTATGGAACATGTGCCTATGTTCCATTTGGTCAATATAGCTCCGACTGGGACGGAAACCTGCTTGGTTCTCATACAAACGTGTTTCTCGAGTACTAAATAATCGGCGGATGATAATGACAGCAAGCAATTTGAATGCAGTGCTTACTAAACTAATTCATCTGCGGTTTTCTGTGATTCATTATTTTATCGTCCAGTCACACATCGATTCGATATTCAAGTGTCCATTGCTCTTCCGCTTGAGTGTAACGACCAGGGGTCATCAGAGGAACCGTAAAAGTCACGCAATTGTTAGGCTACATGCGCCAGAGATGATACAACCAACGGATAGATTTAGAATAAATTCCACCATCTCACAGTACTATCGCCTCATATTCATTTGCCAGAGGAAAGAAGTGACGTTGGGAATCACAAGATGTGATCCGGCTGAAACGCTGATTGGTAGTGCGGTGGCTAGCTCGTCTAAATGGCGATGACGAATTACATCAAACTTTGTGCACCGGTACGACCAGGTGCCAGGCTCATTTTTTCCGGATCCCAAGAGCCTTCACAGGCCGAACTCACCACATATTTGAACGGGACAGTACTTGCCGAATCGGTCATGACAAAAGCAAGAAAAAAAAACCACTTGACCAAGGCGCAAATCCCATACTAACTTGTCACATCCTGGTTCAATACTTGCTACTGTCACCGATTACTACAATGGATTTTCGAAATATATATGACTATATATATATATATGTAAATTTATGTACACGTGGAATCAATGACATATTGAAAACAATGAGAGCAAGGCAAGAAAATAGGAGTATCCGGTAAATGCCAAGAGTAAATCAAGAAACAAAAAGAAGCATAGAAACAATTCCCAGTTAACAACCACTCTTGTGATAACAACCAGCAGATCAGAAGTAAGTTGAATTGAAATCACATCGGGTGGTCGGGATAGCAGGGATAAGACATGACAAAAGTGTCCGACTGGCTTACCGGAGGAAAAGTGACGGCACTCGGTTGGGAATTTGGGGGCACAGGAACTGTCACAGTGATTGGAACGGGGGTCAAATTAAAGCCACTATCTTGTGGCAAATGATAATTACTGGTTGAAGGAGCGCGTAAATGGATTCGCCGATGAGCATGCAAATAACTTTTGCTAGTAAATCGCTTCCCACAATTGGGAAAATCACAGGCATATGGTCTCTCACCCATATGCACATTCATGTGCTCAGTCAAACTACGCATATACAAAAACGTCTTACCACAACCCGGCTGGATACAGTGATACTGACGACGCTGAGTCTTGTCCAAATGAACCCGCTTGTGAGCAAACAAATTCCCACGTCGCGCAAAACGATAGGAACAGCCCGGATAATCACACACATAAGGACGCTCACCAGTATGGATACGAATATGTTCCAGCAAACGATCGTGACAAATAAACACTTTACCACATTCCGGATAACTACACGCGTACTGGTTCCGGAGTCGAGACGGATCGTGTGTGCACAAATGGGCCAACAACAATGCCTGGTTCGCAAAACACATCGTACAACCGGTGAAAGAACAACGAAACGGTTTCACCACTCCGTGACTCTCCTTGTGATGCACAAAACTACTACGACTGAAAAACACTTTACCACAACCAGGGTGATTGCAATAATAACGATGCATAAAGTCCACCGTCGTCACTCGCGAAGTCGTCGGAACAGACAGATTCGCGTTCGTCATCTCGAATGTCCCACCTGTCATATTCAGACTTGGATTCGTCGTTGCTGTCGTTCCGGACATACCCATGACCGGCTGACCCGGAACACGCAGTGGCTCCAGAGTCGAGTTGGTTAGAAACGCGGATAGGGCACAGTCCATTTCTTCCTTAACACGTAACAGCTGGATTGGTGGTGAAGTCGTATTGGTCGACAATTCTGGGTTCCCGGGATTCACAGTCCTAGTTGTGGCTGCAGCTGGGTCTGCAGACTGGAAAGACAGGTTGGGTTGTTTCGACTGTGTTGCACATTCAGCTGGTTCTGGTTTTGTAATTACCACTTCGTCTGCTTCGTCTGTCGACTGACTGGAAACCGAATGCGGTGCCTCGTCACCCTTCTTACTGGAAGTGCTTGTATTTAAGTTAGAGTGCACATCAAGGAGAGCAAGCTCGAAGAATCTGGTGGACAGCTGAGCGAGTAGCACCGATACGGCTGAATTTACCAGACCAGCCGCTAGAAATGGCAATCTCACAGATGACGCTTTAATACAAAAGTCGTTTGATGCCACTTGCCCGCTCGAGTTTGCCCCACCGGAATCCATCGTTTGCGTCCCGTTCGGGTAGAGCCAGTTCGATCACCAGCAACGGCACTATTTTGACTCGACTTACCTTGTTCTCTTCCTGGTTTGTGCGCGCCACAACTGGTGAAGTGACACACTCCTGCAATCAGACTGACCAATCACCTACTCGTCCGTCTGTCTCACTACACGTGCGTAGTCACCCAATCAGATGTCAACATCTCTCGTCACAAGGCGAGCAACTAAGGCGAACACGACAAAAGCTCGAGACCACGTGACCCTCGAACTGACCCAAACGCAACTACATAGCTAGGCGCAGCGTCAGCTGAGTTGCGCGTGACTCCGGGGTGGCTTGTTTTTGCGCGAAGCGTAACCACCTGTTTGCAGAGCATTTGGAAGAGTGGTGATTAAGATATTTGCTGTTTTCTTCATTTAGCAGTATAATTGAATATAATCATTTGGTTTGTTTTCCGCCTTCCGCTCAGTACGAACTGAAAGATCGATGAGTTAGTTTGATTCGATATAATCAACATACTCCAAAATCAAACTAACACATCGTATTGTTCCACATTTGTCCATTTTTGACGGTCAGGTTTTTCCACTGTCGCCTTTCACCTAACCCTCTATCTTCCTTCATCTATGACGTGTACTAGAGGATTTCCCATCGTTTACCGCCCAGCAGCAGTTGACCATCGTTTAACAGTTGCTGGCGCTCGTCCACTAGTCTCAAGTTGCTTTTATCGGCCCTGCCCTGGGTTCGAATAAATGAACATTTGCGAACAACGTAAACCGCAAACATGTATGCCGGGAGTGAAAATTCTTTGGTCCAGTTAAGTGGTATTTAGTTACACAGAAACGGAAGAATAAGTCTTTTTTGTATCTTCAAGTGGTTCTGTCTCCTGGCCGCTGTCGTCCGTTCCCACCAACTCTAGTGGGAAAACCCAAGTTGAGCGGATAATAGCATTCGTTTATTAGCCTAAATCAAATTACTTAGATTTTTCTATGGTCAGCACTCACTGATTGGCTATTCTGGTGGCTACTTTGGTGTCTTATTGAGAACTTTCGCCCAGCTTACCAATCGGCGTAATCTATGTGATATCACCAGAGCTGTCTTTATCGTTGGCCAGGGTAATGGATAGGGCGAATCACCACCCACTACCCTTAAAGGTTTTAACAGCATCTGTGGTTGCCTATAGGGAAAATAGGTATTAATTTCAATCCAAGCCATGGTTACTGTAAACTTCCCAATGCCTCTACGCTGTAGGATAAAGCTATTGAACATTCAGCTACCGACAAACGACGGAAAAGTCTGTATTATTGCCACAGCTGTCGAACTTTTTGACGCTATGCACAAGAGAACACGACTTTCTTTGGAAGCCCAGAAAAAAAACTAAAAGTCTAGTGAGTAGAATCGACTGGGTACCAAACTTCGACGACTCTGTATCGTCAAGAGCCAAAAAGTGATCAGAGCTTCATCACCTTAGCAAATGGAAAGTGAGCTTTTTTGAACAGAAGGGCTACTAA
Source organism: Fasciolopsis buskii (assembly GCA_008360955.1). Classification (NCBI taxonomy): domain Eukaryota; kingdom Metazoa; phylum Platyhelminthes; class Trematoda; order Plagiorchiida; family Fasciolidae; genus Fasciolopsis; species Fasciolopsis buskii. The sequence goes on along the minus strand of LUCM01011154.1, from coordinate 167,886 downwards.
GCTGCTGAGTAAACAGTATCGCTGCGACCGTAAATAAATGCAAACTTTTTTTTGTGTAACACAGCTAACATAAAACGTTCCAAAAGGTTCGGTGATTTCTTGATCTCAGCACAACAGTTTGGACGTTAAATGAAAATTCTTACCAAAAGATCAGTTGAAATTTATTGAGCGGAAGCTTTCCAAGTTTCCAATCACTCAGTGCGCATCGGTGAACTGGCTGGTGGCTGTCAAACCGTCATTTTTGTGGACTTCAGATACGATCTCAGAATCAAACGCCTTTTGTAGCCAGTCACACTTACACGAGAACCGTACAATGACCTCGTCTTCCTTCTAGAAGGGTTGCCTATATGCAGTATGGTCAATAAATATCCTAAATAACATAAATTCATTGTTTTGTCGTTGTTATTGTTTTTTCCATTACTATAAGCATAGACAGTGATATTGCCAATAGTCCTACCAATGGAGAACTGCGCCTTGAATAATTTAACATTTTTCCTGCAGTAATGGAAAGATTTGCCTACCAGACACACTGCTGTCAGAAGGATGGCGAACGTGACTAGAAAGTTGTTGGATGATCGATTGAGATTTTGACCGAATCATGATTGATCGATCAATCCCGACTGGAAGAATTCGGCTGGGACGTTGTAATGGGGTGACAAACCTCCGTGCAAGTCACGGTTCAATTTAGCTTCGCCGATGTCTGTAACAACAGCTAGCCAGTCAAGGCGTTCCGATTAACAGACGAGTGCATTGGATACTCCGTAACAGTCTTCGACCCAAAGAAAATCCGATACAATGATACCGTCCTGTTTATATATATATATATATATATATATATATATATATATATATCGGTCGAAAGTAAATGCAAATATGACCTCCTTCTGTCAGGTTCTCTTTACTGCTTTCACCTGCGTATTCCGAGGTCGGGGCTTTTTCAATACGTGCAGGTGATTTGTGTCCGCCTGTAATTACGATAGATCATGATCAGTGCTTATAATTCATGTATTATTGATGCTGTTCTGTCGTGAAACTTAGTCACTTACACAGTTCTCGAGGCGATCAATTCAATAAGCCGACAGTTCACTGTGAGACATTCAATGGTGCAAACAACAGACAGGTTTAGCACTAGAGGACTCCAATGACTTGTGTGATCTTTTGAAGTTACCACGAAAGACATTGAATTGTTTCCGTTTGAAATGTACATCAGGCCCAGAATGCAATGATGAATTGCTTGGAGAATGCGCAATAGGTAGGATGGGATATCGACTTACGTACTAAGTATCCAAATGTTGATGCCACGAGCCGGAACCGAACCTGCTTGCCGGACAGATGCTGAACTGCTGAGCTACCGTGTACATGGTTCTCGGACACAAATTACTTAGATGAAAATCCATTATTGCGCTAACCACTATTCCAATGAAGCATAGCGACTAACCTGGATTTGGTCACTGAACTAGACTAGTCGGTCACTTTCTAACAGCTCGTGACGTTGACTTTTGGATGCATGGTGCGTAAGTGGATTTCCCAATCTACATAACACCTGGCTGCCGGTGTCATCTGAATACAAATGTGCAATGTCGAAAATTGCATAAGGATTAGTGTGACTCAGGGAATTTTGAATAGCTTCGATAGGCTTGATTTATTTGGCTATACTGGTTGCTTGCTGAGACCGGACTCACTCTTATGCTCAGGTTGGTCACAGCCAAAATTTAATGACTATTTCAACCATCGGATTGTTTTAGTCCCATGGTGGATAAGCTCACTCTTGAACTTAGAAAAGTAAATTTCGCAATCTCTCCTTCATCTTGCTGAAATCAACTCGAAGGCGCCAGCAAGTTAGGCCGGTAACTAATTACTCCTCATACCGTGGTTGGTGAACGATTCATGCGAATCCTTGGGAAAAGCCTCTTTAGAACTTCTACCTACATGATGTACTCTACTTTCTGTCTTATCTATGAACGTATGGGATGCACAAATATCAAATGCAACGATAATACGGATATATTACGAGCTGTTACAATGAAATTGCAGTGCTACAAGGAAGGAAAAGCTTCCAGTTGCATTCTCGTTAGTCAAGTTACGTGAAGTTCTTCTGCTTACCTTCCCAATATGAGCAGTTTTTACTCATGACTGGCATACGATATTACGGGGTCGGCAAAATAAGCGGATATGGAACTCAATACATAGAAAGCAATAGTTCGGATAGTTTGTCTTGCGTTCTGGTATCTTTTTGACTCGCCTTTTGGGATTCAGGCTGTGACCTTCGGGCAATGGCCAAACAGATAAGGTTGCGGCATTTGGGCATGAAAGTCCCGGGTTCGAATCCTCCCACTTTGTAGCGCTCTGATGGCAGCGTCCACCTTCCTGAAAAATGATGTACACCGTTATCTCATTAATGAAGGAATTAAAGGAAAAAAAGTCGGAGTCATTTGGAAATAAACAGTAATGTTTCGCATTGGCATCGAAGAGTTATTGGGATTGCCTACAGACTGCTGGAGTTTCGGTGGATATGAGGTCATATGCATACAATACTTTTTCTGGATATCTGACTATTTTGCACTGGTAATCGATCGACCGTGTAGTTGAATTTCCAACTGACCTCCGCAGTGGCGATTAGACAACTAAACTGTCGCTTTAAGATAATGGCATGAAGCTACGCGTCCAAAATGTGAGCAGCGGAGTGAAATTTGGTGCCTCCAATCGCCTCGAAACTAACTGGAACAAAGCTAGACAGTAGCGTCTTCAGTACGGCGAACGAGATCGATGCTGGAGACCCTCCCCCTGATGATTTCGACCGATATATATATATATATATATATATATATATATAAACAGGACGTTATCATTGTATCGGATTGTCTTTGGGTCGAAGACTGTTACGGAGTATCCAATGCACTCGTCTGTTAATCGGAACGGTTGTGATTGGTGATTGTGGTTCCTGGCTTCAGCATAGCCATATCGGACTGCGTGATGCGACCAGCACATAGATACACAACCTTTAACGTATAATACAGAAAAATCTGTAAATGAAGCCATTGTGGCTACTAATCCTAGTTTTCTGGGAATGACCGCCTGGAGAGGACCAGCGGGTTTCATAATTATCGCTGCTCATGTTTTCCCGCACTTTTCTGTTGACAGCTATACGTACACTTGCTTGTCATATTTCTCAGCACCGGGAAGAATGTGCTTCTATCTCTACTCGGGAATGTGTATTTGAAATACTCCTCTCCTAACCGCTTCTGATGAGTTCTTGTGCACGAATAGGATCTGTGCTAGAATTCGGCCACTGGCTATAACAAATGTATATGAATTACCAATTAGAACTGGACTGACTCCTAACCAAGCTAAGCAACTGAAGAAAATTATAATATCACGGCAGCTGCGAGTTACGTTCATGTTCGAAGTTTATGTACAACTCATGAGTTTATATATTAAATGGGAGAAATCTCGATTAGTGGAATCCATTTCGTCCAATAACATTCTAGGTACGTTTGAATTTCACGGTAGTCTGTCCACATGGTTTTCATTAGCCTGTGTGTGGTGGTTGTCGCGAAGATGTATTGAACTACATCACATAAATTGCACAAAGACTCAGTAAAGCCTTCAGCACTCCAGAATTCTCCATCGATCTAGCTCCGAATCGGTACCGCACCCGGTGGCACTGAGGCAGACTCTCAATGAGTCACGTCCGCCGGTAGACCGCCTGGATTCCAATTCTCGGTCTTGCAAAGTTCTAAGATTGGCGGATAACAGCGGAATCTTTACCGATCTCAGCGAGTTCTTCACTGCGTCGTCCGAACACGGGTGCCATGAAGCTGTACACAGGGGTCGATATTCAATGCGATGAAAGCAACAAATCAATTCGATTGCACAAAACTGGCACCCGTTGTCAGTGACGAGGACTTGTGGGATCCCACAAAATGACTTTGACGGGCGTACATGTCAGGAACAACTCAGGCTACCTGAGATAGAAGCCTGCCAGCACCAAAGCCTGACACCGGTTCAAGAATGAACCACAGAAGTTTGCGTGGACAGGTTGCCACGGAAAGTAGCTTTGTGGTCACGGATTCAAACTGTTTGTTTGAGAATGGAATTTGTGCAAGTTCTTTGCCGTTATGCAGATCTCCGGATCCAAGTCTTGCCGCCAGCATATTTTAAGAGCCAAAGACTTCATCTTCGCCGCTCCAAGATAGCACTTGTACAATTTACCCAGAACTGTGTTGCAAAGGGGAGGTGGGATCGCCAGTCGGTCACCAAGGTACAATAAGCTATCTGGTTGTAGACTGAACTATTTGCGATGTCCGAAAATCTGGGAATATTTTTGCTGCACCTCTGGTTACCACCCCTTTTATATGGGCTGTATGACTGGGGTGTAACAACGTTTTATGGACTTATGCAAGTCGTCCCTTGACACCGGTGCAGCCGGCGTAATGAAGTTTCACTGTTCCCCGGAGAACATTTCGAGTACTGGGACAAAGAGTCAGTTTGTGGGATGGCTTTGCGGTGTCGACTCACAACTTCACATTTGTATGCGGGCAGAGCAGCATTCCATCTTTGGTTCTTCGTAGCTGTAGACTCGGCCATGGATTTCTTTGGATTAAACAGGAATAGAAGAGCTTAGTGAACGGTACAATCATACACATCTGGCCGAACAGATATTTGTGAATGCGATGCACCGAGCAGAACAAGGCCAGAGCCTCTGTTTGTATCTGAGAATATCTTCTTTCTGCTGTATTGAGTACGTATGCTTGTTCGCCAACTTGTTTTCTCAATGTGCTCAGTGGTAATTTTCAAGGAATTGAAACAAGCCAAGGACCCGGCTGTACTAAAAGAGCTTAAAAAGTATATTAAGTTCCGTACGAAACTGGCGCTGGCTAGAGCTCATATTCAGTTCCTGGGTGACTGTATAACTGAATCCAATTTTCCAAAGCAATGTCATACTCTGTTCAGAAGAAACCGGATATACATTACCAAAACTTCACTTCAAAGACAAGCTCTTAATGAACGTGATACCATGTGCAATCACACCGCGGAATTAGAACGATCATTTGTGACATCATCTTATGTGCTCGACCAATTGAGTCAGGAAGAAAAACAATCTTTCGAGGAATACGTTCAATCCATTGTACATAAACAGGTGAACCAGAAGCGCCAAGTGTTGATGAAACGATTGGAAGGATCAAAACTATCGAGTGAGTTTCCGCAGAACCCTGATCGATTTGTTCACAATTTGTCAAACTTCAAGTTAAACAAGACGTTGTTAGAAGTTTTATCCCTGGGGCCCAAATTTTGTTGCCCAAACAGCCAGTGCACAAATGGACTTAGAAGTTGGATTCGAGAATCTTTTCTCTCAGTTGTCGAGTTTATCCCCGTCATCACAAATGGAAATACAAGCATTTAAATCAACTTTGGTGAACACTTGCTATCAATATCATGGCGCTAGACATACAACGAGTGGA